>JBBPOJ010000102.1:0-45097 GCA_038091395.1 Leccinum rimulosum
CGCCTTCCGGTTTGGTACAGGATTTGCAATGGCCAGAGCAACCAGGCTGCCGGTGACTGCAAATATGATGGTTATCGTATCGAACCGCATTGTAGTAGAGGAGTGGAAAGGGCTGGCGGTGAAACGTTCACCCACATACCACCTTAAGGCTTAAATAATGAGAAACCAACAGCCACAATATCCACGGGCCCATCAGTGATAGAAACAAATCGCATGATGGACAAGTCAAACTAATGATGTGAATGAATCGTGTGTCAAAGAACACGGCGCAAAATGTGTTGAAGACAGATTCACACGCTGTTTGCAAAACGGTTCGCTTATGTAAGATTAGGTAATGGACTAGTTCGAGCTCAAGAATGAGGACGTTCTATACGGAACTTTTGTTCAAAGGTATTCCTAACCTGCAACGCCACCAAGCTCCGCGCATGAATCGAGAAAGCATTGGACACAGGAAACCTAATTCTTGTTATGTAACGACTCTTTTGTTAATTGTCTCCTTCGTCTAGAATCCAACTCGCTCACTTGAATCCTACTAGTGTGTGCGCTCTCGCGCAACAGAATCTACATGCATACTCACAATTTATTTCGGACAGGCAGAGCAAAGACCCACGTTGCCGTCGCGACGAACCAGCAGCCTACTCATCGTGGCAGCGTTAGTAGAGCAACAGGTATCGTTACGACTCATTCCTTGGACTTTTGTCAGCTCAGTCTGTGGCAGATCGTAAGGAACGGGGTTGGATAACTCCCGGACCCGGAGCATGGCTATGCGAGTCTGAAAGAACAACACGATATCGACGGCGTGAAAGTTCGCGGACCCGACATATATGATAGTAACATTATGGTCTGTTCGTTCAACCTGCGGACTACAAAAGTACAATTCAGGATGGAGATGTCGTCGAAGTAGATCATCTTAAAATTGTGCGCACACTACGGTTCTACTCTGGCATTCTTGCTGACCAAATATCTGTCTCGACCAGTCTGATGGACGTTCAAGCCGAACAATAAAGACAACAAGGATTCCCACATTTACCATCTCATCCTCGACACGATGAAAGTCATCCTATGCTGATTATCTGATCAAAGACGTCGTCCGTCAACACGCCGAAAAGCAAGTGTACGGGTCGAATGCGAAGCGGAAGGCTGCCAAACCTCTTCATCAACAACCTCCCTCCGAGTCGAAGAGCTTCAAGTTCGGCAACATGGGGGTTGACGAGTTGCAGTGTTCTTGTTTTTCACTGCTGATGTGTACCTTAGGAGTATACTAGCAGTGCATGTGTAACAATATCAGCGACCGCCAATGACGGAATTTTGATTGATATTTCAGACCTGCAAATTTCCGATAATTTCGTCCATGCAGGAGTCGGGGACTGGTGCATGTGCGCCGCTACGATCTGGTAGTAAGTAGCGAAACTACCAGAGACAACCGTTGGTGGATTCGTAATGAGCAAAGTCGTCAAGTTTGTCAGGTTTGTCCGTCGTCGACATCTCGTCACTGTCCGTTGAAAGTCGTTTGGTGCTTATAATCCTTTCATGCTGGGAAAACATCTCATTGAGAATTACAAGAATTACACGACGGACAAGGTGGCCCAGTACAGCACACCCTGCCCTGAATTCAGAGGGCGAACGGAAAGGGGGAGAAAAAGGAAAGACAAAGCGGAAGAAGCGAGCTGAGCGCGACTGTGTGGTGTTCGTCGTAAAGTCAGCTCATTCTATAGAAGAGATGCCGTAGCTTTAGAGGGATAGAGTGAACACACACTTACCTGCCCCTAAGTACTTGTACTGTACATCGGCTCAATGGCCCGACCCTGATCCTCGGAGAGAGGTGTCCCGACGGGCGAGAAAAAAGTCATGACCGCCCAAACGTCTCTCTTCGCACACATACAAAGGACTACGAAGGCCATAGTCCGGCACACAAGGGAGAGCTTCGACGGGGGTGAGACGCATGTAGGGGTGAAGTTCGGGGTACCAGTTCTTGAGGTCTTCCTGTTCTAGGTGAGCATGATGTGAAGTAGGAGATGGCTTACCTTGAGGAAGTCGTGCAGTTCACCTGCGACTTCGATACGGGAAGGACCGCCGACGACGACCATGTGTAGTAAGCGGCGTTTTTCGTCCTCGGGAGTACCAGAGAAGACTGCTGTCTCGACATCCACGATCGGCTATTTTTTTGCGAGCTGCGACTTGAACCTCCAAACGGGTAGATCTCCAATATTGCAGGACAGGACAGATGGGATGTAGATCTTGAACTTGGAAAAAGAGGGCAGGGTATTGACCCTGAAATGCAGAAATTCGACACACAATGCCTTGCTGCCCGGCTTTTGACCCTGTAATCTTTGTGCAGCAAGGGGTATGCACTTACTGACAAGCGATGATATGTTACTAGATCCTCATCAGACGCCCCCCAGCACGCCCCGTATCGCCCTTCCTATGCTGCCAACACCATCGCAAGCCAGCCCGTCAGGGTGATGTCTCCCAGATAAGGTGAAAGTTCGTCGTTGGCGAGCGCCTCGCCGAGTATCCAGGCGCGTGCCATTATAGTCGTCGACATAAACGACGACGTGAATTCAGGGTGACCTTGGACCGTGAGTAGGTGAATGGATGTCAATGGCCGCCCATGTCTCGGGTCCCTGATCATCACCAACCACGTTAGGACGCGCAACAGGACACTGTACTTCCTCGCTGTACTTCCTCTACTCACCTCCACCACAGTCTGACCCGGAGTGAAGTCATGATCAGGATGCTTTCGCACAGCGTCCGCGATCAAAGAACAGTCTTCAACGAACACGTGGAGCACCCTCGAGTTTCCCGGACGAGTGAAGCACGCGACAGAAAAACGTTCGTACTCAACTTGATCACCGGGTGTCCACACCACACGATGCATGTTCGACTTGGGGATACCTCCACTGAAGATGGCGAGGGTGTCGCCGACGTTGCAGATCGCGTGGCCTGGAAGAGGCTGCATGCATTTATTGTCGGACGTGAGTATCTCCCAGAAAACCTGGGCTTCCAACAAAGCATACCTTGACTAGGACCATTCTGTCTGGCCACGAGGTGTGACCGGCAACCAGCCGAGTCTGTTTTGAAAAGGACGGACGAGATTCAGACGATGATTGTAATAATTAATGATCAAAAGCAATTTGGGCTCACTAAGGAACCAAAGTCAGTATGTTCGCCCAACATCGGCTTGTCTACAACCGTCCGTTCGGGCATCCGACGGTGGGATCCCGAGAACGTTGGCTGCGCTGAAGCTTTGCTCCTCATCCGAGTGCAGTCGGTTGAGCGTCCCTTCGGGCAGACCCAACCTGTCGTTGAAGGTGCGAATGATTGTGTTATTGACTTCCAGCGACTTGCGGACTAGTCAGCATCGCGGCTTTTACCATGAAATGACTGTTAAGCAGACTCTCAAACTCATAAATACACATTGTACCGGGGTCCGGGAACGTTTGCGATGATTCAAGCGAGGTTCGCAAATCCGACCCGGTAAGCATTGTAATCGAACACACTGTATACGCCCTGCAGGAAAGGGGCTCCAATCATCCAATATGCTAGGCCATATAGTCAGAGCGAGTCCATCTAGCGCCGCAAAAGGGGGTGAAGGAAGCGAAAAGAGATGGATCTTACGCAGAGGTATGCTCCGACTCTGGGCCATGACGGCGCCGAAACAATGGGGAGAACCTTCCTCAGTTGGTTCGAGTTTGAAAACTTCGGGAGGGATTTCAAACGTCCTGCCACCGAAGGTGAGGCCCAGTGTCACGGTTGGAAAAGAGTCGCACGGTACTATAGGCTGTCGATAAAAACAAGGTATCAAACGCAATCGAAACTCACAGTAATAGTAACCAAAGCCTCCATGATCCAGCAAGGTAGCGCCAAGGTGTCCGTACAATTCTGCAACCCGGTCCCAATCTCCGAAGATGAAGTTTGCACCACTGTCAATCATAACAGGTATATTTTCGAAAAAACTATCACCATTAACACGAACATTGTCCATGGACACCTGCCAGAGTCCCTACGTAAATGCCAATGTCAGCAACATCCTCTCATATCTACCATTCGAACTCACAGGAACTGTTACGCGTGTATAAGTGATGTCACCTTTGTACAGCTGACTGTTTACTCCACCGACATACATCTCGCCCCCAGAAGACGAGATTTTCAATGAGAATGTTGGATTCATCAGCCGGTTTTGTGTGACAAGCGATTGAAACAGCGACGAAGAACCAAATCTCGAGATGGATGGGTAGGCCAATCCAAGTAAACCGTCAGAAGGGTGTTCCACCTTGTTCGCCTGAGCAGTGAACGATGTTGCAGAACCAAAGGTCTGAGGGTTTGCCTAGGTTGGCGTCAGAATTCAATCATTCAATGGTCAAGCTCATAAGCGATGCAAAACATACAGTGAATCCACCAATGGTTACCTTATCAGTAAACAGACTACCTTGGACACTGGATCCACCTGAATATTGGAGCTGAAATTCCGACTTGCGACACCACGTCATGTCACACTTTTTAGCAGATTTGGATGACTTGGGATTCCAGAAGTTGTGATCTGGAGAGATCCCACTACATCCAGCACCCATCACCCACATATCACTGCGTTGATTTGAACAAAAGCAGTTGTATGAACCAAAGAAAGTACCTACGCTGAACCAGTGTCGATGAGGACTGACCGTGTGAAGTAAATCAGCGTAACATGCATCATAATGATACAAGGAGATCTTACCTTTCAAGGTCTGGGGAGGAGTACCAATAGAAATCTCGTCAACCCAAAGAGGTACAATACCCCGAGTTGTCAGTGGTACGCCAGCGCGAGCTCCGAGTTCGGACTCGCTCCGCTTCACAGCGAAAGGATGCATCGTCCCCGTGTTCCTCTCGTAATTGTCCAGGCCACTGAAGATCTTCCTAAAAAAAGGCTGAGCAGGGCAGATATAACGGATCATTCAACATACTCCCTGACTGATATACCATGAGATGTGATTGCGTCGAGATCAATGGTTTTGTTGGAATTCAGAAAGGGAGACTCGTGCCTGACGAGTGGTATGGCCATGCCACCACCCGCCTTCCGGTTTGGTACAGGATTTGCAATGGCCAGAGCAACCAGGCTGCCGGTGACTGCAAATATGATGGTTATCGTATCGAACCGCATTGTAGTAGAGGAGTGGAAAGGGCTGGCGGTGAAACGTACATCCACATACTACCTTTAATAATGAGAAGCCAACAGTCACAACATCCACGGGCCCATCAGTGATAGGAACAAATCGCATGATGGATAAGTCAAACTGATGATGTGAATGAATCATGTGTCATCTGAGCGGGGAAGAACGCGTTACGCGGCGCAAATTGGAACTTGATTTACGTCGTGATTTCGCCTTTTTTTTTTCCCTTTGCCACCAGTGATGACATTTCTGATTGGTCATCGGGGGCCATAATATATTCGTCGCTTCCGATCTACGGCCGAAATATATTGGAGTGGGGACTCGAAGATAGAGTGCGTGCGAAGGGCTACACAAGGCTCGGCAGCTCGATCGAGCGTAGACCGTTGCGCCTTGAATTCGTCACTTATAATTAAGTACTTAATGTAGCCTATAATCGTTGTGCAATATCAAGGGGCAAGTATAAGTATACTGACAAGCGGTCGCTGTGGAATCGGATACCATAATGTCAACGCTGGATATTTCTGTCCTCATCAGACGACCCCCAGCACGCCCCATATCGCCTGTCCTATCCTGCCTACGCCGTCGCAAGCAAGCCCGTCAGGGTGATGTCTCCAGGTATTCCCGCCGCAGGCGAACGGCTGTCGTTGGCAAGTGCCTCGCCGAGTACCCTGGCGCGTGCGTCTATGATCATCGACCTGATCGAGGGCGTGAATTCGGGGTGTCCTTGGAATGTGAGCACATGTATGGATATCAGCGGGACGTTGGGCGCGTCCAAGGCAAAGTCCTCTGGCGTAGGTCCCGACGCGGGGTCGAATAGGGCCATGATTTGGTTGGTGGTGACGTCAGTCGAGCCGAAGATGTGTGCATTGAGTGGTAACCTGGGGACGTGGTCCCTGCGCATCTGTTGGATGTCCTGCGGGTCGGATGAGCGAGGCAGATAGATCTTAGCAAGAGATCGCACCAGCTGATCTGTGCCAATATGGCTTTGCCGAGCGGGGGTGAGCTGGACAGTCATCACGGTGACCTCACGATCGGCCATTGTTTAGCACGCAGGACACACCGAGTGCTGTAGCGATGACCTGATGGCCGAAGCAGACGCCTGGATTATGATGGGCATCAGAGAGTGTATGTATGTGTTGATATGAGTGGGAGACGTTTGGGAACGAGGCAGTGAGTGCGTTCATTTATCAAACACTTTCATGAACGGTTTGTCTGTGACAATGCGCCGGATATAGGCGACGAGGTTGTTGACCCACTCGACGTCCTCGTTGGCGCTCCTGGCTGCGTCAGATCGGGGCCGGAAAAAGGGACATGGGAACTTACGAACTTCGGTGATGAAGAGGCCGTCGTAGTGGGCGCTATCTGGTGGGTATTTTGTGTCCTTAAAGACGTCGTACGCATCAAGGGTGAACGTGCGACGGGCACCCGAGTTGGTCCGTGCGAGCGACGAGGACAAGAGCCGCGTGAATATATGTGCGTCTCCGTGGACGGCCTTGAATTTGGGCGGGGGCTCGAGGCAGACGGAGTCGACGGGCGCATGATGCCAGTACTACTAGTGAGGCTTGTGTACTTCACATTTGTCATCGAGTCAACGTTCAGTTGTGCCGGTACGCGTTCAAGTTCCGCTTCAATATGTTGTTCGCTTCGGCCGGTTTTCTTTCAGGTTCCCGGGTTTCCCACAGAGTCTCATCGACTTTACTATGTACAACTTGAAGTGATATTCGCTGTAAGTATCCATCTGCATTCGCAGAAAAGGTAGCTAACAGGCTAATAGGAATCCTGAAATCCATACCTCCGGCAGCCATTCGAGACAATTTTTGTCTTCTACTACTGAGAGTCGTGCGTCCCAAAGCTTCCCTCACTGCCGTGGTTTGCCATATGACCGGCCTTGCTAGCGGACATCGAGATTCGACAGCAATGGATTCGGCCCAAGAAACGCTCATTTCCATCGCGTCGGCCTCGCAACGAGTCATCGACGCCTTGGTCCTGAGCGCACGCGATAGGAACGACAGGAATCTTGATCTATCCCACAAGCAATTGGCAGGAGACCTGCAAAGGATCGTCGCTGCATCCCAGACCCTGCTCAGAGAAACACTTGAGCATCCTTCCTCGGCAGACCCTGCTGTCGACAATCGGCTGGAGATGTGGCTGTCCAGCAGGGAGCCCAAGACATGCTTAGATACGTTGCAAGGAATGGAAACATTGATCAAGTCAAATTCGAGTGTCGTCTCGTCGACGTTGCGCAATATTTTTCACTCGGCACCCGTCAAAGATAAATTCAAGCAGGCTATTCGTATTTTTGAGAAAAACAGAGTTTACTTCTATTTCTTGCTGAACACGAATGTCTGGTGAGAATTTTGGAATGTTTCAGGGACTCATCTGGACTCATTGGTCCTAATGCGTATCCACAGGGACCGCGAAACTGCTGCAATGGGTCAACCAAAAGGGCATTCGATTAACACCCAAAGTATCAGACAAGACCTCGTCGATCGGAACACAAATTCCGTCGGACGAATATGCAAAAAGAAGATCTGGTCGGAAATGGATCGTGCGTTCGCCATCATACCCTAATTACATGCTGCGTGCTTGACAAGGCCATCGTGAGCAGGGACACGGTTGATGGAAATATCGGAATGGCTTGACGCATGGGACTGCACAGAAAAGCACGAGGACACGCTCGAATTGCGACAACCCGATACATGCACGTGGCTACCCGACACCGATGAATATAAAACATGGAGGTATGCCAACGATGCGTTTTTGTGGGTACATGGCAAACGTACGAATCTCATCATTCCATACTTTTCTTTGGGCTAACAGTTTGCATGGCGTTAGCCGGGTCTGGGAAATCAGTCTTAACGTATGTTTGCATCATATTTATTCCGAACCGATATTCATTCTTGGGACAGCGCCTCTGTGATCGATCATATCCAAAATATGACGAAGGAAGGCGAACTGCTCGTGTTCTTCTATTGCGATTTCCGGAGTGAACGCTCAACTGTCGCTGCTGAGGTCATGCGTTCACTCCTTTCTCAGCTGTTGCAGGGACTTTGTGATCTTGGGGTTGATCCAGGAGACACTCTTGATGTTCTGGCTAAAGAAAAGAGACAAAAGCATACAATACTCGGTAAATCCAAGCGACTCGCCGCCCTAGTATCACGTGTCGCGACACAATATCCACGCCCACCGCTTGTTATCGTGGATGCACTGGACGAGTGCAAACTTGAAGACATCGAGAACCTTTTAGGCTCTCTGTTGGAATTGAATGATGGTGGGGTGCGGCTCCTCGTGATCAGCCGACCCCTTCAGGTTATCAAATCTAGGTTTTCTGGGCTACCGTGGCTTTCCTTGGAACGGATGTCGAGAGAGGTGTATGCGGACATCAGACTACATGTTAAGAGGGAGGTTGATTCCCATAGCAGGCTTAGGGATGCAGGGGTTACATTGAAGGAAGAGATTATTCGGACGTTGTGCCGCAAAGCGGATGGAATGTAGGCACTCAAATGATCTTTCACATCATTTGGCCTGAATTTTTGTGTTTCCAGGTTCCGTTGGATCGAATGCCAACTGAATACTGTGAAGAGATGTTTCACCACCTCGGAAATCCGGGAGGTGCTCGACAGCCTACCAGTCGGATTGGAAGCAACGTATCAACGGATTCTTCTCGCGGTCAGCAAAGAAGAACGGGGAGGTGTAATCGCAAAACGCGCTCTTATGTGGATTCTCACTGCCGGTCGGCCATTAAGACTGTGTCAAATTCTCGAGGCGCTCTCGATTGACCTCGATCGGCGGACTCTGAACTCCGATTCTGCGCCTATACATGGAGGCGCACTACTAGATTCGTTAAGCAACCTGGTGATACACACTGAAGAAGGAGATCTTGTTAGGTTGTCTCATTTCAGTGTAAAGGTACTAGTATGTGACTCCATCATTTCCGCCTTGCTAAACACCTTTGGATAGGAATACCTTGTAGGAAACGTCATTGAGGAAAATCCCACGTACCATATTGACTTGCGAGATGCTTATGCGCAGGTAGTGCAACAATGCATGAGTTACATTGCAGCCTGCCTCACATCGAGACTGCAAGACTCTAATGGTAAGGAGTCATCTGTTATGATTTTTGATATCAGCTACATCAAGTGTCTTCAGATCACCCACTCCTTCACTACGTGTTGCCTTGTGGTTTCTACCATCTTTCCTACGTCGAGCCTACGGATCGTATTTTAGATTCTATTGTGGCACTTCACAGGGACATTCAACAGCACCCTTTAGAGTGGGAGCAATTGAAAAAAGATGCCCGAGTCTATGACTTGCCAGGTCTTCAGGATGACTTCGTGCTCTATATCTTGATCCGCTATGCTCCCAATCCACTCCTGCAGCTATTCCTTTGTCGTTCACCTCTTGCAGAAAAAGAAGGGATCAATCCACTCATTTACACCGTCCCTGGGAAGATTGAACATGCTCGTACATTGCTGACGCATGGTGCTAAACTTGCTGTCTCTGGGAAGTTCATTGAATGTATACTGGGAGGCTTCCCCTCTGGCTTGCCTATTGAGGCTGCAGCCACAGCCGGTGACTCGGAATTGGTTGATTTGTTCCTAGAAGAAGGAAGTCCTGTGCCACATAGACTTGTCTCCGGCCAGTATCTTGAATTGAAGGCGACGTGGTTGAACTCCGATTCGCGCGCCCATATCTTCTGGAGGTTGCTACAAACTGATGAATTCATGGAGTGGGCAATAGATGTTCTGGACGCCGAGAAGCTGTTTATACCCACACTGCAGGGTTTAGCAATCTGCCAGCTTGACGACCAGAGCTCAGCAGATGGTGATACAGTTGTGATTGTTCGGAGACTCAAGCAGCTTGGCTGTGATATTGCTGGCCATACGTCTTTTGTCGAGGCACTCCTTCGAAACGCTGCAAGCACAGGGGATATCTCCAGCATTCAGCATTTGCTCTTGGATTTTAAAATGCAACTTCCTCCCGACATCTTGCTACATGCTACAGGATCAATTTGGGGCTGCCGGTCAAATGCAGATACGATTCGTTTTCTCATTCGAAATGGCGCAGACATCCATGCTGTCTCGGTAGATGAATCTACTCCACTCCACTATACAGTACGCAAAGGCATCCGAGTCCGCGCCACGAACAGCTGTCACCTAGAAAAAGCCAAGGTCCTATGCGAAGCGGGCTGTAGTCCATCCGTGTGCAATTTGCTGGGTGAAACGCCCATGCACATTGCAGTCAAGGAGGGAGATCTATCTGTTGTCAGGCATTTGTCTTCTGTTAGCGCATTCCTACCGCCAGACATATTGTTTTCAATCACACCCAGGCTCTCCAGTCCATCGTCCTCCATGATTCGTTTTCTTCTTGGAAAAGGGGCCGATGCTAAATTCGTGGCTGTTAATGGGGACAGTGCGCTTCACCAAGCCCTCGACCGTAATCTCAGACTGACAGATGACTCCGAGTCTGTCATCGACTGTTTAGAGTCTGTTAGGATGCTTGTTTCAGCTGGGTGTGATCTGCGCATCACGAATTCAATTGGACAAACGGCTCTCGACATTGCAGCAGCCAATGGACACATTTCGATTGCCAAATACTTTCTTTCGCTAAATGTTCCACTTTCCCTGGGCATCCCGAATTCATTTGGCCAAACGTCTCTCGATATTGCAGTAGCCCATGGACAGATTCTGGTCGTCAAATACTTTCTTTCGCTAAACATACCACTTTTCCCGGATATCTTGCTCTTGACATGTAGGACACTCAGGTTCTATGATGACCCAGCCGACTTTGCGGTTCTGGTTAGACTCCTCCTTAGACACGGCGTAGACCCTAACGCAAGCACACCCGATGGAGACAATGCGTTGCACCTTGCAATAACCGCTGGCGCCAGTTATCACGAAGAACAATATAAATTCCAAATAGTCAAGACTCTCGTGGAGGCTGGATGTGATCCCTCTGCACGAAACACTAACGGAAGAACACCACTCCATACTGTCGCAGCTGAAGGACTCGTGAAAATCATGGAATACCTACTCTCGCAGGGCGCACTCCTCCCACCTGACATATTGCTCTTTCTGTCTTACAGTCACACAGCCGTGACGACACAAGTAATTCAGTTACTGATCGACAAAGGGGCAGATGTACGTGCCGTTACCCCAGATGGGGATACTCCCCTCCACCGTGCTCTCTTTCCATTTCCCAACACACAAAAAATTCGATTACTGATCGACAATGGGGCGGATGTACGTGCCGTTACCACAGATGGGACTACTCCCCTCCACTGCGCTGTCTCTTCATGTTACAAATCCTCTTCTTCAGAGCTCGCAGAACTCTTGATTGCTGCTGGGAGCGACCCTCGTGCGTTCAGCGTGACCCATAAAACACCCATGCATACGGCGGCAAAAGGAGGCTGCATCTCTGTTATCAACTACTTGCTCTCGCTCAATGTACCATTGCCTCTGGATATTCTCCTCACGGCTGCCTCGTATGAATTTGTGACCTCTACCGTGGTTCGCTTTCTCATCGAAAAGGGGGCAGATACAACTGCTGTCACAGCCGAAGGCAATACAGCACTGCATCTAGTCCTGCCAGGAGGCCAATATAAAAGAGATCTCTTGGAAACCGTCAAGATTTTGATTGAAGCTGGATGTGACATCAATGCCTGCAATTCAGCTGGAGATACGCCTCTTCTTGTTGCGGCGTCGTTTGGATACCTCGATATCACCAAGTATCTCTTGTCCCGGGGCGCATCACTGCATCCTCTTGTTTTTCTCGCTGCAACAATATGCGGAGCCATAGATATCATGGAGTATCTCTTGTCACAAGGCACATCGGTTTCTCCTAGTGCCTTTCTCGCAGCTGCCTCACAGTGTAAGGAGTCTTCAAACAAAGTGCAAGCAATTCAGTTTGTTTCCACCTTGGATGGTGCAGATGTGAGCGTATTGGCATCAAATGGAGACACCGCCTTGCATTGTGCTCTTAAATCTGGGGATGAGGACGATTGCTTGGAGACTGCCAAGCTACTTGTTCACTTGGGATGCCACCTGTCGCTCTGCAATTCAGCTGGAGAGACACCTCTCCACATTGCTGCAAGACGACACCACATTTCCGTGTTAAAATATTTACTCTCACAAAGGGTACCACTTCCATCTGATGTCCTGCTTTCTGCTGCGTCCTGGCCTCATGTCGAAGATGATGGACTCTTGCCCGGGGTTGCTGCGATGATGATACGTTTCCTTATCCGCGAAGGCGCCAACCCTTGCGTTGTCAATGACGAAGGGGACACACCACTCCATATCTTTTTGCGACACAAATTTGATAAGGACGCGATGCAGGAATGGAAGGTCGTCCAGATGCTGCTCGACGCTGGCACCAATCCTTATGCACGGAACCTGGATGGACAGACACCCGTTGACCTCGCTGAGATGCCGGGACCCTTCTTCGCAGAGAACTTCATGCGCCTGGTCAAGCAGGCAAAGGCGCCAATCGTACCACGACACAATTAGATATGTGCGTATACATTGACAGTTCTGAATCCATTGCTGACATGTCAACATTGCTTCAGCTTCAAGATTACTTCGCGTGTAGGACTAGATCAATCGATATTTCGTACCAAGAATGATTCCTCCACTATGCCTCCCTCCGTACATATTGTACTAGAATGCACTATTGTTTCCCGCCAATACCATCTCGTGCATGTACCTGACTGGAATATTGTCACAGTCATTGCTAAAGAGCGTAGGTACTAATGCGGAGTCGAACATGACCATGCCTTGGTTGGGGGTGTGGTCAGTGGAGCCGAGGAGGTGTGCGTTGGGCGGGGACGTGGGGACGTGGTCCCTGTGCATCTGTTGGATGTAGTGCGGGTCGGATGAGCGAGGCAGGTAAATTTAAATAAGCAAGTTGATCTGTGCCAAAGATGGCCTTACCGAGCGGGGTGGCTCAGCTGGACGGTCGTCACCGCGACCTCCGACTAACCATTTTGCACGCAGGACCCGCCGAGAGCTTGAGCGATGATCTGGTGGCCGAAGCAGATGCCTGGATCATGGGCACGAGTGTGCGCGTGGGGGATGAATTGACCAGTGGGAGGCGTTTGTAAACGAGGCAGCGGGTGCGTTCATTTACCAAACACTTTCATGGACGGTTTGTCTGCACTGACGATGCGCCGGACGTAGGCGACAAGGTCGTTGATCCAGTCGACATTCTCGTAGGCGCTTGAGCCTGCGTCACCAGGGTGGGGTGGATCAATCGAGATTGAGGTTGGAAGAAGGGACGTGGGGACGTACGAGATCCGGAAATGAGGAGGCCGTCGTAGTGGACGTCATCCGGTGGGTACTTGATGTCTTTGAAGACGTCGTACGCGTCGAGCGTGAACGTCTGAGTCGCACCCGAGTTGGTCCGTGCAAGCGACGAGGACAAGAGCTGTGTGAATATCTGTTCGTAGTCACTGTGGACGGCCTTGATGTGAGGTGCGGGCTCGTCGCACATGAGCAGGGCGAGGCAGAGGTCGATGGGTATGATGGCGACGGGCGATGATCAGTGTTTTGAAGCTACGCTGAGGGGTCTAACTTTTTTTTGTTTGAAGTACATATGTGCTTGTAATGAGGAAAATGACAGGTTTGTTCGTCGTTGACATGGACATCCCGGCCGTTGAAAGTCGTTTGGCGCTCCGCTCTGATCTCGTGGCGGCCGGGTACTAGTACTTACCATCTCCACATCTTTGCATCACTGCTTAGGAAGGGCCATCCGTGGAATATCAAAGATATGTATGTATCCATCGGCAATTGGGAATCAACGCGTTCTTATCCTTTCATGCTGGTATCCATTCAGAGTCGTTTAGAGTAACAAGAAATAGTACACAACGCACAAAAAATGTCATAATTTCATGTTCCAGTGGGCCACATGAATATTCACGCTGGCCACCCATGTCTCGGGTCTAACCACGTCAGGACACGCAGGACACTGTACTTCTTCGCTGTGCTTCGTCTACTCACCTCCACCGCAGTCTGGCCGGGAGTAAAGTCATGATCGGGATGCTTTCGCACAGCGTCCGCGATCAAAGAACGAACAGGTGGAGCACCCTCGAGTTTCCCGGACGAGTGAAGCACGCGACAAAAAAACGTTCGTACTCAACTTGATCTCCGGGTGCCCGCGCCACACGATGCATGTTCGACTAGAGGATACCTCCACTGAAGATGGCGAGGGTGTCGCCGATGTTGCAGATCGCGTGGCCTGGAAGAAGCTGCATGCATTTATCGTCGGATGTGAGTATCTCCCAGAAACCTGCGCTTCCAACGAAGCGTACCTTGACTAGGACCATTCTGTCTGGCCGGAGGTATGACCGGCAACCAGCCGAGTCTGTTTTGAAAAAGGACGGACGATATTCCGACGATGATTGTAATAATTAATGATCAAAAGCAAATTGGGATCACTAAGGAACCAAAGTCAGTGTGTTCGCCCAACATCGGCTTGTCTACAGCCGTCCGTTCGGGCATCCGACGGTTGGATCCTGAGAACGTTGGCTGCGCTGAAGCTCTGCTCCTCATCCGAGTGCAGTCGCTTGAGCGTCCCCTCGGGCAAACCCAGCCTGTCGTTGAAGATACGAGCGATTGTGTTATTGACTTCCAGCGACGTGCGGACACTAGTCGGCATCGCAGTTTTTACCATGATATCCCTGTTAAGTAAACTCTCAAACTCATAAATACACATTGTACCGGGAACATTCGCAATGTTTCAAGCGAGGTCCGCAAACCCGACTTGGAAAGCATTGTAATCGAACACACTGTATACGCCCTCCAGGAAAGGGGACCCAATGATCCAATATGCTAGGCCGTATAGTCAGAACGAGTCCATCTAGCGCCGTAAAAGGGGGTGAAGGAAGTGAAAATACATGGATCTCACCCAAAGGTATGCTCCGACTCTGAGCCATGACGGCGCCGAAACAATGGGGAGAACCTTCCGCAGTTGGTTCGAGTCTGAAAAATTCGGGAAGGATTTCAAACGTCCTGCCACCGAAGGTGAGGCCCAGTGTTGGGAAAGAGTTGCACGGTACTACAAGCTGTCGATAAAAACAAGGTACCGACCGTAATCGGAACTCACATGAATAGTAACCAAAGCCTGCATGCTCCAGCAAGGTACCGCCAAGGTGTCCGTACAATTCTGCAACCTTGTCCCAATCTCCGAAGATGTAGTTTGAACCACTGTCAATCATAACAGGTACATTTTCGAAAATTTCATCACCATTAACACGAACATTGTCCATGGACACCTGCCAGAGTCCCTTCATAAATGTCAATGTCAGTAACATCCTCTCACATCTACCATTTTGACTCACAGGAACTGTTACGCGTGTATAAGTGATGTCACCTTTGTACAGCTGACGGTTCGCTCCACCGAGGTACATCTCGGCCCCAGAAGATGAGAGTTTCAATGAGAATGTTGGATTGATCAGCCGCTTTTGTCTGAAAAGTGATTCAAACAGCGGCCAAGCACCAAAGTTCGCGATAGATGGGTAGGCCAATCCAAGTAAACCGTCAGCAGGGTGTTCCATATTATCTGATACCTGAGCAGCAATCCACGATGTTGCAGAACCAAAGGTCTGAGGGTTTGCCTAGCTTGACGTCAGAATTCAATGGTCAAGCTCATAAGTAACGCAAAACACACAGTGAATCCACCAATTGTTACATTATCAGTAAATAGATTACCTTTTACAATGGCTCCACCTGAATATTGGAGCTGAAAGTTTGACATCCCCTTGTAGTAGTACTTTTTAGCAGATTTGGATGACTTGGGATTCCAGAAGTTGCGATCTCGAGAAATCCCACTGCATCCAGCACCCAGCACCCACGTATCACTGCGTTGATTTGAACAAAAACAGTTGTATGAACCGAAAGAAAGTACCTACGCAGAACCAGTGTCGATGATGACTGACCGTGTGAAGTATATCAGTGAAAATATTCATCAAAATGATACATGGAGATCTTACCTTCCAAGGTCTGGGGAGGAGTGCCAATCGAAATCTCGCCCAGCCAAAGAGGAGTGACAATAGTTGTCAGCGGTACGCCAGTGCCACGAGCTCCGAGTTGGGACTCGCTTCGTTTCACAGCCAAAGGATGCATTGTCCCCGTGTTCCTCTCGTAATTTTCCAAGCCACTAAAGATCTGCCTAACACAAAAAAGGCTGAGCAGAGTAGATATAACGGTTCATTCCACGTACTCCCTGACTGATATACCATGAGATGTGATTGCGTCGAGATCGATTGTTTTGTTGGAATTCAGAAAGGGAGACTCGTGCCTGACGAGTGGTATGGCCATGCCACCACCCGCATTCCGGTTTGGTACAGGATTTGCAATGGCCAGAGCAACCAGGCTGCTGGTGACTGCAAATATGGTTATCGTAATAAATCGCATTGTAGAGGAGTGGGGAGGGCTGGCGGTGAAACGTACACCCACGTACCTTTAGTAATAATGAGAAGCCAACAGTCACAATATCCACGGGCATCGGTGATAGGAACAAGTCGTATCATGGACAAGTCAAACTGATGATGTGAATGAATGAACACTGTGTCATCTGAGCGGGGAAAAACTTCGCGGTGCAAAATGGAACTTGATTGCAAGAAGACTTATTCACACATGAACCCATACGTCAAGTTGGGGGACAGGCTTGTACTTGCTTACACCACGAGCATTGGCGTGAAAACAAGGCCGCTAAATTCATGCAACATAGGGTGAAATGCCGGGTTGTCTCTCTATCACACTTTCTAGGAACCGGGGCGGTCTTGAGAGAAATCAAACATGAAAATAATACTTACCATGACATTGACGAGAATGTAAGATGCGACATATGTTCGATCGTACGAACATCAACTTCGCGCTTGTTACAAGGCGTTGATCAGTGGATTCCACAGCCCCAGTGAGCGAACAAATTTGAGACCGTGTAAGATTTCCTGTTACTTGGACATCTCGACAACCATTTGCTTGACCATCGGGTGACGGCGATAGCAGCGCATGGGTTGTACATAGACTTGAGACGACGCGGCGGCGACTGGCGCGATGAACTGCATGCCGAGATTGTGCCGAGGGCTTCCCAGATCCAAACTCCGAACGTCTGTGGGAGGTCAGTACTTCAGTCCGTTGCTACTGTCGGCGTAAATGTCGCCAGCTGCAGGATGACCAAGTTCGGGCGCATATGATGTGTGTCTCAACCTCCAATGCGTTGAGTGACAGTTCATACATTTATTTCCGATGCGGCCAGCCTCACCGAAACCGAGTCGACTCATTCGCAACGTTGACGACGGACAACAACAATGTCGGCGGGACGACGACGAACGCGATGACGTGGTACGGTGCGTCAGTTCCCGCCTCTTTCCCTCTCCCTCTCCCTCTCCTCACCCCATATCAGGCCTTGTCCTCACCGCCAGCGCATGCCCCCTCGACGCGACGACGACGACGACCCAGTGACGCAAGGACATGCCAGTGAACGACAACGACAATGCCCCCCCTCATCTGAAACGACAACGGTGCACGCGCAACGTCGTCGACGATAACGCACACACACACACCCTCGTCCGCACGGCGCAATCACGACAACGGTTCCTCATTCCGGCATCAATGACGGCGTGTGGCGACTGCCGCGCACTCTCGTTCCGCCGAGAGTGCACGACGGTCACCACTCGCCATTGTCTTGGAAAGCTCTCGTCCCTTCCGCTCGCTCAGCTACGTTCCCGCGGGTATGACGGCTAGCGCCGCGGGTACGGGTATCGCTGCGGGTCACAAAATCGTGACCCGTGCGGTTCCCTAGCGCCGCCGCCGCCAACGTGACGATGACCATGCAACGGCATACCACGATGCAAATACGACAGGGGGTAGATGGGGACGAGCATGGGGCAAGGACATGGTGAGGCGAAGGAGGGCGACACTGGAGAGGACGCGAGGGCGAGGACGATGGTGACAGAAACAGCAAAAACAGGTGCGGCGTACAGGAGCGACTGCACAACGTGCACAACCCTGCACATTGTATGGTAGCTTCTGCACGCTGAGACGAGAGAGCGGGGGCGGTGACAGGACGTGCGCGCGGGTATCTACCTGCATCGGGTGTGGGTCAATAATGGAAAATATATGATCAGGTGGGCCGAATGCTGAATTTTGGACCCTTTGTTTAAGCTTCGTAATTGTGTTGTGTTGTGTTCCTATCATTATACTACTGTGCGTCTTCTCGCAGGGTCCAGGACCGCCCGGAGGGCCTTGGCTAATTAAAGTCGTGATCGGGGTGCTTTCGCACGGCGTCCGCGATCAACGAACTACCTTCTACAAATGCGCGGAGCACCCTCGAGTTTCCCGGACGAGTGAAGAACACGACAGACAGACGTTCGTGCTCGCCTTGATCACCGGGTGCCCGCACCACGCGATGCATGTTATACTGGAGGGTACTACCTCCACTGAAGATGGCGAGGGTGTTGCCGATGTTACAGATCGCGTGGCCGGGAAGAGGCTGTATGCATTTATCGCGTACATATGTGAGTATCTCCCAGCAGAAACCGGTGCTTCCAACAAAGCATACATACCTTGACATAAAACCACTCAGATTGGCCAGGAGGTATGACCTGCAATCCGCCGAGCCTGTCGTGCAAAAAGGACCGACGAAATGTCGACGAATGGATAATGATCAAAAGAAATTTGGGCTCACCAAGTAACCAAAGGCAGTGTGTTTGCACAACTTTGGCTTGTTCTGCGACCCGGTCGCCTGTTCGGGCATCGGTTGAATCCTGATCAAGTGAACTGTGCTGAAGCTGAGTTCCTCATCCGAGTGCAGTTGCTGGAGCGTGCCCTCGGGCAAACCCAGCCTGTCGTTGAAGATGCGAATGGTTGTATTGTTGACTCCCAGCGACTTGCGGACGAACGGGCGCAAGATAGTCGGCATCGGAGCCATCAACGGAGCTGGGTATGTTACCTCCGGAAAAGCCACCGCATCGTCCTTGGAGACATCAGTGAAGGACTCTGCGGAGCCCGGATTACTAAGTCCCTGCGTTAGGCAAACAACACCGATGCGAGAATGCAGACACGATAGGACCCACCCGGTATCATCCACCGCATTCGTGCCAGCTTTCCTACATCTGAAACGAGTCGGTGGGTTGATCACCGATGGTCACCGATGGTCAGCGCTTGAGTGAACGACGATATACAAACCTGTCTTTTGACTCAAAGTTCATCTTCTCTTCCAGGGGGAGGGCCATTAATTCGGCGTCGACGTCGAACAAGCCGTCGACTTCCTTATCGGCGCCATGGTTCGTCGGGCTAAGAAAATGATGATCAAGACATCGTGGGTAGTTTCGCTACTTACAACCAGAACTTGACGGATGTCGCAACCTCCCATAGACGGTCAATCTCGGAGGCTGTGAGAAAGTCAAAGTCGATCGTGCAAAGCCCTGTAAGGAAGTACATAATCGTAAGCGGCGTTTTTTGCGATGGGTGTTGAGAGCGTTTTTGAGCTACACACAAAAAAGATGAGGGTCAAAGAGCTCTGCGTATTCATGCGGAAAATAAATTTCGTCTCAGTGCTGTTTGTACAATCACAATGATATGACGATGTGTCGAACGAATTGAGTAAAGGAGAAGAGCGATTTTTCAAACTCAGATGATATACAAATCTTGCATCACGTAAGCCAATGAAACGCGGTTTATTTGCGTCTAACAAAACCCTCCTCTCAGGAGTCAGTAAATAATCAACACAACCTGTTCCCAACATTGACTCAAGTTATGGGTTCAGAATGAGTCCAAGTTCCATCAAGTTCCATTTTGCGGCGCGTTTTTCACCGCTCAGATGACAGATATGATTCATTCACATCATCCGTTCTTTGACTTATCCGTGATACGATTTGTTCCTATCCATGATTCCCGTGGATATTGTGACCGTTGGCTTCTCATGATTAAAGGTAGTATGTGGATGTACGTTTCACCGCCAGCCCTTTCCACTCCTCTACAATGCGATTCATCACGATAACCATATTTGCAGTCACCAGCAGCCTGGTTGCTCTGGCCATTGCAAATCCTGTACCAAACCGGAATGCGGGCGGTGGCATGGCCATACCACTCGTCAGGCACGAGTCTCCCTTTCTGAATTCCAACAAAACAATCGATCTCGACGCAATCACATTTCATGGTATATCAGTCAGGGAGTACGTGAATGAATAGTTGTATCTGCTCTGCTCAGCCTTTTTTTATATAGGAAGATATTTAGTGGCCTGGACAATTACGAGAGGAACACGGGGACGATGCATCCTTTGGCTGTGAAACGGAGCGAGTCCGAACTCGGAACGCGTGGCGTTGGCGTCCCGCTGACAGTGTTGAGATATTCCTTTTGGGTGGCCGAGATTTCGATTGGCACTCCTCCCCAGACCTTGAAGGGTAAGATCTCCTATTCTGATGAATGTTTACACTGATTTACTTCACACGGTCAGTCCTCATTGACACTGGTTCAGCGTAGGTACTTTCTTTTGGTTCATACAACTGTTTTGGTTCAAGTTAACGCAGTGATATGTGGGTGCTGGGTGCTGGATGTAGTGGGATTTCTCGAAATCGCGACTTCTGGCATCCCAAGTCATCCAGATCTGCTAAAAAGTACGAGTCGTGGCAGTCAAAGTTTCAGCTCCAATATTCAGGTGGATCCATTGTCCAAGGTAATCTATTTACTGATAATGTAACCATTGGTGGATTCACTGTATGTTTTGCATCGCTTATGAACTTGACCATTGGATTCTGACGCCAAGCTAGGCAAACCCTCAGACCTTTGGTTCTGCAACATCGTTCACTCCTTCTCAGGTATCGAACAATATGGAGTTCCCTACAGACGGTTTACTTGGATTGGCCTACCCATCCGTCTCTGAATTTGGTGTTTCTCCGCTGTTTCGATCGCTTGTCGGACAAGGGAGGTTAATCAATCCGACGTTCTCATTGAAGCTCTCATCTTCTGGGGCCGAGATGTACGTCGGTGGAACAAACAGTCAGCTGTACAGTGGTGACATCACTTATACACGCGTAACAGTTCCTGTGAGTCAAAATGGTAGATGTGCCAGAGGATGTTATTGACATTGGCATTCATGTAGGGACTCTGGCAGGTGTCCATGGACGATGTTCGTGTTAATGGTGATAAATTTTTCGAAAATGTACCTGTTATGATTGACAGTGGTGCAAACCTCATCTTCGGAGATTGGGACCAGGTTGTAGAATTGTACGGACACCTTGGCGGTACCTTCATGCCAGATCGTTCAGGCTTTGGCTACTATGCATGTGAGTTCCGATTACGTTCGGTATCTTGTTTTTATCGACAGCCTGCAGTACCGTGCAACTCTTTCCCAACACTGGGCCTCACCTTCGGGGGCAGGACGTTTGAAATCCGTCCCGAAGTTTTCAGACTCAAACCAACTTTCGAAGGTTCTACCTATTGTTTCGGCGCCGTCATCGCCCAGAGTCGGAGCATACCTTTGCGTGAGATCCATTGCTTTTTGCTTCCTGAACTCCCGTTTGCGGCGCTAGATGGACTCGTTCTGACTATATGGTCTAGGGTGTTGGGTCATTGGGATGCCTTTCCTGCAGGGCGTATACAGCGTATTCGATTACAGTAATTTCCAGGTCGGGTTTGCGGACCTCGCTTGAATCATCACGCGGATCCCGGTACAATATATGTTCATTAGTTTGAGAGTCTATTGAACAGGGATTTCATGGTAAAATAATCGGATGGGTTGAGGCTGCACTGAAGAGTTCAAAAAATATTTGAATTACATACTTGCAATGAGCTGAGCAAAGTCGTCAAGTTCACGTCGATACTAGGATATTTGTATATTTTTTTGAGAATAACAGGTTTGTTCGTCGTCGACATCTCGTCACTGTCCGTTGGAAGTCGTTTGGCGCTTATCTCCACATTTTTTCATCACTGCTTAGGACAGGCCGGATCTGTGGAATATCAAGATAATTCATACAGTTTCTAGACGAACGTACACAAACCAATCTCTTTGGGTACCACCGCCGTGAAGGCCAACTTGCCGGGGATAAGAACCACGTGTTGTACTTTAGCTCGGTCACAGTGTCGTGTCAGCGTTTGATTGTAGTCCATCGGAAATAATTTGGGCATCTCATTTACAGTTACCAGAAATACCTGATGGACAAGGTTTTATCCAAGTCAATTTTTCACGTTTCAGTCCACTGATCAATATTCACGCTACTGTGGGGGTGTGCTTCGTACCGCTGCTGGCCGCCCACGTCTCAGGTCCCTGATGTCACGTCAGGACGCGCACGACACCATACTTCCTCAGCGATGTACTGACCTTCCTATTCTAGATTTTCAGGTACCTAACGCGCCTCATGAACCACTCGCCTGCAGTCTGGCCCGGATTAAAGTCATGATCGGGGGTGCTTTCGCACAGCGTCTGCAATCAACGAACTGTCTTCTACAAGCGCACGGAGCACCCTCGAGTTTCCCGGACGAGTGAAGAACACGATGAACAAACGTTCGTGCTCACCTTGATCACCGGGTGCCCGCACCACGGGATGCATGTTGGACTGGAGGATACCTCCACTGAAGATGGAGAGGGTGTCGCCGGGAAGAGGCTGTGTGCATTGATCGTCGTATGTGGGTATCTGACAGCAGAAACCAGTGCTTGCATAGCGCGTTCGTCTATAATCATCGACATGATTGAGGGCGTGAATTCGGGGTGTGCTTGGAACGTGGGTACATGGATGGATGTCAGTGGGATGTTAGGGTTCTCTGGCGTAGGTACCGGCGCGGGGTCATGGCCATGATTTGGTTGGGGGTGACGTCGGTCGACCCGAGGAAAGTAATGCATCGCACGAGCTGATCTGTGTCAGCTTTGCCGAGCAGGGTGAACTGGACGGTCGTCACGGTGACCTCACGATCGGCCATTGTTCGGCACGCAGGACCCACCGAGTGCTGCAGCGATGATCTGGTTGCCGACACGGAAGCAGAAGCCTGCCATATGATGGGCACGAGAGTGTGTATGTGTGTGTTGATATGAGTAGGAGACGTTTGGGAATGAGGCAGCGAGTGCGTTCATTACCAAATACTTTCACGATGCTCCGGACGTAGGCGACTAGGTTGTTGACCCACTCGACGTCCTCGTTGGCGCTCCCGACTGCGTCACCGGGGGTGAGATTGGGCCAGAAAAAGGGAAATGGGGACGTACGAGCTTCAGTGATGAGGATGCCGTCGTAGTGGACGTTGTCTGGTGGGTAATTCCATTATGCAACTTTTCCGAACAGTGCTTAGAGCTAAATTACATCACGTCTTCCCACCCTCCCAAATAGAGCTTTGCCTGTAAGGAAATGATGATGACATCGGCATGCCTCGTGTAGTTTCGCTACTTACTACCAGAACCCGCCGGATGTCGCAGCCTCCCAGAGGCGGTCAATCTCGGAGGCGTCGCCGGCTTCGAAAATTAAAGTCGACCATGCAAAGCCACATAACTGCAAGCACACATTTAATACAGCCTGTCCCCCAAATTGACTTATGGGTTCATGTGTAAATCAGTCTTCAATCAAGTTACATTTTCCGCCACGAACTTATTCCCCGCTCAGATGACACAATGTTGATTCATCCACATCATCAGTTTGACTTATCTTTGATGCGATTTGTTCCTATCCAAGATGGGCGGGCCGTGGATATTGTGCCAACTGTTGGTTTCTCATTATTAAAGGTATGAGGGCGTACGTTTCACCGCCAGCCCATCCCACTCCTCTATAATGCGATTCGTTACGATAACCATATTTGCAGTCACCAGCAGCCTGGTTGCTCTGGCCATTGCAAATCCTGTACCAAACCGGATAGCGGGTGGTGGTATGGCCATACCACTCGTCAGGCACGAGTCTCCCTTTCTGAATTCCAACGAAACCATCGATCTCGACGCAATCACATCTCATGGTATATCAGTCAGGGAGTACGTGGAATGAATAGTTATATCCGCTCTGCTCAGGCTTTTTTTTATAGGAAAATCTTTAGTGGCCTGGACCATTACGAGAGGAACACGGGGACGATGCATCCTTTCGCTGTAAAACGGAGCGAGTCCGAAGACTCCGAACTCGGAACGCGTGACGTTAGCGTCCCGCTGACAGCGTTGAGATATTCCTTTTGGGTGGCCGAGATTTCGATTGGCACTCCTCCCCAGACCTTCAAGGGTAAGATCTCCTTGTATCATTCTGATTTACATTGATCTACGTCACACGGTCAGTCTACATCGACACTGGTGCAGCGTAGGTACTTTCTTTTGATTCATACAACTGTTTTTGTTCAAGTCAACGCAGCGATATGTGGGTGGCCGGTGTCGGATGTAGTGGGGTTGCTCGAGATCGCAACTTCTGGAATCCCAAGTCATCCAAATCTGCTAAAGAGTACTACTACAAGTCGTCTTCAGAGTTTCAGCTCCAATATTCAGGTGGATCCATTGTCCAAGGTAATCTATTTACTGATAATGTAACCATTGGTGGATTCACTGTATGTTTTGCATCGCTTATGACCTTGACAAATGATTGAATTCTTACGCCAAGCTAGGCAAACCCTCGTGTCTTTGGTTCTGCAACATCGTACAACTTTGCTCCTCAGGGAGCAAACAATATAGATTTCCCTGCAGACGGTTTACTTGGATTGACCTACAAATCCATCTCGAGATTTGGTGCTTCTCCGCTGTTTCGATCGCTTGTCAGACAAAACCAGGTAATCAATCCAACATTCTCATTGAAACTCTCTCCTTCTGGGGCCGAGATGTACCTCGGTGGAGCAAACAGTATGCTGTACAACGGTGACATCACTTATGCACGCGTAACAGTTCCTGCCAGTGTGAGTTAAAATAGTACATGTGAGAGGATGTTGCTGACATTAGCATTTATGTAGGGATACTGGCAGGTGTCCATGGACGATGTTCGTGTTGATGGTGATAAAATTGTCGAAAATGTACCTGTAATGATTGACAGTGGTGCGAAGTACATCTTCGGAGATTCGGACCGGGTTGCAGAATTGTACCGACACCTTGGCGGTACCTTGCTAATTCATCGACGCTTTGGTTTCTATTACTGTGAGTTCCGATTACGTTCGGTACCTTGTTGTTATCGACAGCCTGCAGTACCGTGCAACTCTTTCCCAACACTGGGCTTCACCTTCGGTGGCAGGACGTTTGCAGTCCCTCCCGAAGCTTTCAGACTCAAACCAATTCGGCGAGGTTCTCTCAATTGTTTCGGCACCGTAATCGCCCTGAGTCGGGCCAACCCTTTGTGTGAGATCCATTGCTTTTCACTTCCTGCACTCCCTTTTGTGGCGGTAGATGGACTCGTTCTGACTATATGACCTAGCAAGTTGGGTCCTTGGGGCCTCTTTCCTGCAGGGCGTATATAGCGTGTTCGATTACGGCAATTCCCGTGTCGGGTTTGCGGACCTCGCTTGAATCATCACGAATGTTCCCGGAACCCGGTACAATGAATATTTATAAGTTTGACAGTCTATCTAATAGGACCGACGAGGTTTCGACGAATCGACGGTTCACCAAGGAACCAAAGTCAGTGGGTTCGCCCAACATTGGGTTGTTCTGCGACCCGGCCGCCTGTTCGGGCGTCGGTGGGACCCTGAGCACGTTAGCTGCACTGAAACTATGCTCCTGATCCGAGTGCAGTTGGTCGAGCGTGCCCTCTGGCAAGCCCAGCCTGTCGTTGAAGATACGAATGATTGTGTTATTGACTTCCTGCGACTCGCGGACGAAGGGGCGCAAGATGGTCGGCATCGCAGTCGTCAACGGGGCTGGGTACGTCACGGACAACCATCGTCCTTGGAGACACCGCAGAACTGCCCAGAGTCCGGATTACTAACTCCATGCGTCAGGAAAATGACACCGATGCGAGAATGCAGACACGATTAGACCCACCCGATAGCGTCCATCGCGTTCGTGCCAGATGTCCTATATCTGAAACGAGTGGGTCGGTCACCTGTCAGCGCTTAACGTGAATGGATGACGATATACAAGCCCAAACCACGGTCCGTTGTCTTTTCACTCAAACTTCATCTTCTCTTCCAGGGGAGGGCCATGAATTCGGCGTTGACGTCGAACAAGCCGTCGACTTCCTATCGGCGCCATGGTTCTTGAGGCTAAGAAAATGATGATCAAGACGTCGTGGGTAGTGTCGCTACTTACTACTAGAACCCAATAGATTTCGCAGCCTCCCAGAGACGGTCAATCTCGGGGGCGTCGCCGGCTTTGAGAAGGTCAAAGTCGATGACCAACAGTGGATGGGTACGGACGTTGTTCAGGAAAGGAGGTAAAGTCATTCCAGGCATCGTTTCAAGTTCAAAATAACTTTTTGAGGATGGATTTTAGCGTCGAAGAAAACAGCTTCAACGTCTTTTTTATGGATATGGCTCACCTGAGGCACTGCTACTGGGGTGGGGACCAAATATAGAGAATGTGCGAAGGGCCACACAAGGCTCGGCCAAAAAAAAAAAAGGCTCGGCAGCTCAATCGAACGTAAACCGTTGCGCCTTGAATTTCTCGAAGCCCGTGTACTTAATGTAACCTATAAGCGTTGTGCAATGGCAAGGGGAAATAAGTGATAAGCGGTCGCTGTGTAATCTGATACCAGAATATCAATGTCGAATATTTCTGTTACCAGATCCTCATCAGACGACCCCCAGCACGCCCCATACCGCCTTTCCAATCCTTTCAACGCCGTCGCAAGCCTGCCGGGTATCCCGGCGCGTGCGTCTATAATCATCAACATGATTGAGGGCGTGAATTCGGGGTGTCCTTGGAACGTGAGTACATGAATTGATGACAAGTGGGATGGTTCTCTGGCGTAGATACCGGCGCGGGGTCATGACCATGATTTGGTTGGGGGTGACGTCGTCACGTCGGTCGAGCCGAGGAAAGTAATGCATCGCACGAGCTGATCTGTGTCAGCTTTGCCCAGCGGGGTGAACTGGACGGTCACACCGAGTGCTGTAGCGATGATCTGATGGCCGAAGCAGACGCCTGCCGGATCATCATGGGCACGGGAGAGTGTATGTGTGTGTTATTATGAGTGGGAGACGTTTGGGTACGAGGTGGCGGGTGGGTTCATTTACGAAACACTTTCATGGACGGCTTGTCGGTGACGATGCGCCGGACGTAGGCGACTAGGTTGTTGACCCACTCCACGTCCTCGTTGGCGCTCCCGGCTGCGTCACCGGAGGTGAGATTGGGTCAGAAAAAGGGACGTACGAGCTTCGGTGATGAAGAGGCCGTCGTATTAGTGGCTATCTGGTTGGCAATTCCCGCCCTTGACGACGTCGTATGCGTCGAGTGTGAACGTGCGATGGGCACCCGAGTTGGTCCGTGCGAGCGACGAGGACAAGAGCCGCGTGAATATCTGTGCGTAGTCGCCAAAGAGGTAAAGTGAAGATGAGTCGCGACGAACTCCTAGTGTCAATCTACCCACGCCACAGTCTGCTAAGCGCTAAACGACAGGTTTGACTCAGTAACTAACAGTTTAGGCCGGTTTCCTATTATCAAGACCCTCCCTCCACTTCGTGGGAGTCGGGGATAAGCAAGCTGTCGCCCAAATTGACTTGACTTATGGATGTGTGAATCAATCTTGATTCTTCAATCAAGTTCCATGATATCTTGCGTCACGTTCTTCCCCGCTAAGATGACACATTGATTCAAATTTCATTCACATCATTTTGACTTATCCTTGATGCGATTTGTTTGTATCCCTGCCAGTGATGCCTGTGTCAGGATATTGTGACTGTTGGCTTCTCATTATTAAAGGTATGTGGGTGTACGTTTCACCGCCGGCCCTTTCCCCTCCTCTACAATGCGATTCATCACGATAACCACATTTGCAGTCACCAGCAGCCTGGTTGTTCTGGCCATTGCAAATCCTGTACAGAACCGGATAGCGGGTGGTGGAATGGCCATACCACTCACCAGGCACGAGTCTCACTTTCTGAATTCCAGTAAAATCATTGATCTCGACGCAATCACATCTCATGGTATATCAGTCAGGGAGTACGTGGAATGAACAGTTATATCTGCTTTGCTCAGCCATTTTCATAGGAAGATCCTTAGTGGCATGGACAATTACAAGAGGAACACGGGGACGATGCATCCTTCCGATGTGAAATGGAGCGAGTCCGAACTCGGAACGCGTGGCGCTGTCGTCCCGCTGACAACTTTTGGACATTCTGTTTGGATGGTCGAGATCTCTGTTGGCACTCCTCCCCAGACCATGAAGGGTAAGATCTCCTTGTATCATTCTGATTTACACTGATCCACGTTACACGATCACAGTGAAGATCGACACTGGTTCAACGTAGGTACTTTTGTTTGGTTCATACAACTTTTTTTGTTTAAGTCAACGCAGCGATACGTGGGTGGCCGGTGTTGGATGTAGTGGGATTTCTGGAGATCGCAACTTCTGGAATCCCAAGTCATCCAAATCTGCCAAAAGGTGTGGCACGTGGTGTTGGAATCGGATCTTTCAGCTCGAATATGCAGGCGGATCCAGTGTCAAAGGTATTCTATTTACTGACATTGCCGTCACAGTGGCTATTTTCGTTCTGGCCGCCAAAACACCTAATCCTAGGGTGAACAGCGATGGTACGGCCATACCCTCTGATACCGACGCGCGCCAATTTCATGCTACGTCACAAAATGCGTAAATCGACCTGTGATGTCCTCAGGCATCGTTTTTGCTTAGACCTTTTTAGCAAGATCATCCATGGGCCAAGTGGCATAGATGTCTCCGAAAGGAACACGGGAACGCCGCATCCTGCTGCTGTAAAACGGGTAAGGTCCGCAGCTGGCCTTGCTTTGACAAGATCCCCGCAGAACATGTGGTATGGGACCATTTCGATCGGCACTCCTCCCCAGCCCTTCACTGGTAAGTTCTTCCGTGCATTCGTGACACCCACTCACTCTAGTCGCTACCTCAGTCCAGTTCAACACTGGTTCTAGGTAAGTGATTTCTGTCAATACCATCCACTCTCTCATCTTATTAGACCCAGTGATCTCATTGTTCCAGCCGTAACCGGTGATGTGAACTGCAGAAGCCACCCTGACCTCTGGGATCCAGCCGCATCATCCCAGATCACCAACTCGGACCTCAATACAAATTTTGCGATAGCATTTGGAGATGGTAGCTTTGCCCGCGGTAAACAATACAGGGACAATGTAACCATTGCTGGTTTAACCGTATGTTTGTATTGTTTGCGAACATCATCATTTCTGACCGATGAATAGGCAGACATTCAGGCCATCGGTGCTGCAACAATATGCTCTGCAGATCTGGCAGCACCAGAGTTTGTTCCAGATGGTATATTGGGATTAGCCTTCCCGGCTGCGTCAGTATTTCGTGGCCGGAGCCCTCTGTTTATGACGCTCGAAGATGAAGACAAGCTGACTCTACCAGTGTTTTCACTCAGGCTCTCCTCTCCCGGAGGCGAGCTGTACATCGGTGGAACGAACCAGGCGGATTACATTCCTAACACCCTCGTCTTTATCCCTGTAACAAGTCCGGTGAGCGCAAACGCCAGGTTGTATAGATGCATACTTAAATTTCCCTTTCAGATTCTCTGGCGGATCAAGATCGATGACATTCGAGTGAACGGAGAAATAATTCTGACAGGTGTAATCGCCGTCATCGACACTGGTGCCCACCTCATTCTTGGTGATCCGGAGCGAGTTTTGGCCGTGCACCAGGCGGCTGGCGGGGGGTCATACCGGCGCGGGGGTTGTTATTACACCTGTGAGTTTCAATCAAATTTTGGTACTTTTGATTGACTCCCAGTAGTCCCATGCAGGTCTTTTCCCTCTATGACTTTTACCATCGATGGAAGGCCGTTTGTAATGCTTGCCAGCGTCCTCAACCAGGGAAGGGTTACGGCTCGCTCACCCAAATGCTTTAGCGGAATTGCGTCTGTGGAAAATTCTGGTGAGATTCCTCTGATCTCAATGTCGTCCTCCCATGCTGACCGGTGAACCCGACTAGAATTCTGGACGATCGGGACCGTCTTCCTCCAGCAGTACTATACCGTGTTTGATTTCAACGAAGAGTCACCACGAATTGGATTCGCAGAGCTTACGCCGATTTGAAGGTAATACGCTATACCAAAGAGGTCCGGGGCGGGTATAGCGTGTGCGAAGGAGAGGGAGAGTGAGGGATGCGGGCACGCTGTGCTGCATCTCATGGTCGCACCGTCGCTGTCGTCGCCTTCGTTGCATCGCCTTCGTTGCGTCGTTGCGTCAGTGCTGTTGTGTTACCCATGGCGAGTACGCAACCAGATTCAGCTCGAAATACTAGACGCAAGAAAAGGATCGCTGATGAGTAAAGCGTCGGGATGGCGGGGCAAGGCGGCAGAGTTCAATCTCCGCTTAAGTAAGTAACATGTCAAAAAGGGGAGTGTGCAGTTTTTCACCGAGCCAAACCGGTCTGACATGAACTGGTCCGACATGCGGGCACCAGCTCCACCTGAACCTTTGGCCCGTCCAGCTCCGTAAACGAACTCCAGTCTTCTTCCGCACAGTCGCTGCACAGCGCTGTCTGACCGCACTCGGAGCAGAATTGGATGTACACCGAGCACCCGGGGACGCAATACGCCCCGCTTGCATTGTGGGCACTGCTTGAGAAAGTCTACAATCGGTGGTTCTTTGCAGTTGTCGCAGACCCAACAATCTTCGCACGTGCACGAGAACCCACCCCCAGGGGAGCACGATTGGCAGATTCTTAGACTTTTCACTGCTCCTTGTGTCGACCAACATTTTGCATTGGAGCATTCTGACACGGCTTGACCCAAATCACAGTAAGAACACGCGATAGGCTTGGGTGGGTGCTCTCGAACCCTGCCGTTGTCCGTAGTCTTTTTGGGTCGGCCCAGGCACCACATCAGCTTTTTGTCACAAAACCAGAAATTGCATTTGGGACATTGACCGAGAGGCGGGATCCTCTGTGCGTTTTGTGCGTTCTGTAAGCAAGGCAGACAGGCAGTCATATAGGTATGGGAGTATGACTGGAATGGAATGAACTGGGATGCGGGACAATCCCAACTCAAGCAAATGACAGTCACGAAACGTACGCACAATGATAGCGTGTGCCTTGAGTTCAAGGATGGTCCCCGACTCCCCTCGGTCGGAGCGCCGCCGAAAACCCTCGAAGTTCGTTTGTTCCGCAAAAGGAGGCTAAGGAGCCGGGAATTCGGTCTGACATATATTTGCTGCGAACAAAGTTGTCTGGATGTGCATACTCATATTTTGCACAACGAGGTCATTCTCAATAGCTAAGGATAGGAGGTACAACGGACAACACAATGAAATACGGAGTAGAAGAAAACGATGGCACAACCCACATCATGAACGGTGTTGACGAGAGGGGCAAGTTGAAAGACAGTTTGTTGTTACGTAATTTTACATAATTATGATAAAATATAACGGTCGACTCCCTTGAGATAGGGCTTAAGTTGGCAAAACACCTTTACACAAGGACATTGACCGACTGACTCGCCACCTCTGCCTGGTTTGGTTGTGTGTCGGTTGGATACTTTCTTTTCTCTTGTTTCTTTTGTCTTTCACCCTGTTTTCCATTTTCTTCTGTGTAGATTGTCTGCACCGTGTTCGTCCTACAAGTTTTCTGTTCTTTTCTGTTCCTTTTCACTCCCGATCTTTCGTCGATGCTATCGATTGGAATGCGGTCCATGCTATAGCAGAGGTGGACTTCGAACAATCTCTCGCCAACCTTTATGAAGCTGGTCAACGTTTGGCATGCCAAGGAGGTCTCAGGTGGCTATTGAATGGTGGCACTACGGAAACAATCCACAGTACTACTTGCAAGCGATGGGAGACGGAACACTGCGTAGCTCCAGTATATATATAGTTACCAACACCCAATTAATTAATGATGATCAGTGCGACGACAAAGCGTGCAACGGACGGAGTGCACTTAGAGCGTATCTGATTATCTGATTGGTCCGTGGTCTCAGTGTGTGATTCTCGATTCACGAGCATGATGCGAGCCTTTCCACCCACGAGCTTTTTGTCTTCAGAACCACTGAGCGGACTTGTGCCCTGCACAATTCGATGAGCAGCACGGACCGGTGCGAGCGGTTGGGTTTCTCTATCGCGGACGACCCTCTTGATGTTCCTAGAAGCCTCTGCCCGTGTTCCTTTTAGCGTGAGTTGTGGTTGACCAAAGGGATGCAAAGCTATCGAAAGCTTTCGATCGCGTTTCTCGCTGGCGGGAGGGAGGTCATGGGCACTGGCGAGGAAGGTAATATTCGACAATGGTGAACGGAAAATGGCGTGGAGGCAATATTGAAGATCGGAAGCTTTGTGAACGATCTTGCCGTGTCACGGGATGGCAAGTGCATGTTGGCTGGGACGGTCAGTGGCCAAGTTGCTTGACGAGCTTCGAAAGGTTGAACGAGTTCAATGAATAATGCAGGTGGGCGAACTTGAAGGCAAGCGCCAAGTGCACAGCATGATGGTTGTTGACACACGGTAACTTGCCGCAGTCCTCCTTCTTTCCACCGCTTAGCGCTGATCGTTGGTATAATTACCAAGAGACGGTGAGCATGACGACAAGACATTCGAAAGAAATTGAACGAGAACAGAATTTCAAGGGTTCGATGCTCCTCTAGTCACAATGTCTATCAAAGGTGATGAAAAAGAGGCCATTGGAAAGCGGAATATACCCAGAAACAAGCGACGACACGGGTGGACCCTTTCCCCGTACCGTCACGGCTGACCAAAAGGACGCAGACCGCGTTTCTCGCTGGCGGGAAGGAGGTCGTGAGCGGTGGAATGAAAGGGAAGATCCACCGATGCGGCGAGCGGAAGATGGCATGTGCCGCATGGAAGTAGGAATGGCAATGCAAGTCGCGGGATGGCAAGTGGGTGGTGACTGGGACGAGCAGTGGTCAAGTTGTGGTGTGGAATTCGACGACCTTCGAAAAGTTGAACGAATTCAACGTACACGACCAGGCGGTGCATGCGCTGGACATTTCATCCGACGGGACGAAAATCGCGACTGGATCGGTTGACAACTTCACGTTCAGTGTCTGGTCGTTTCCCACGTTGGAGCGTCGACTGCTTCAAGGCCCTTCGGTTCGCGACTCTATCTTGGTCGCGGTCAAATTCTCTCCAGACGGCAAATTCATCGCAACTGCCACGTGGGGTCGCGAGTCCGTTCGGATCTACGACAGTCTCGATGGCACACTCCTCAAAGAATTTCCAATTGAAGTCAACGCGGCATTGAACGAATCCCTCGCCTGGACGGGCGATGGAAAGCAACTTTTCGCCTTGTCTGTCGAAGACAACATCCACTGCCTTGACGTCTCAAGGACGACGCTCTCGAAATGGTCTATTCACAGAAATACAAAGTGCATTACGCTGGCATGCGACGGCGCATGCATAGTAGCAGTCTCTGGCGACTCATCTGTCTCGTTCTGGGACACTACAACACATCAACAAATCGGACCTGTCATTGACTACCCCCATGATGTCTCATCCATGGCCATCTCGGAAAACTATGATATGGTGGCTGCGGGTGACAATACGATCACGCTCCGCAATCTTCTGAAGGTCCTGCCACCATCATACCTCAAGGATGTGAGTATACGCGCTGTGAAATAGGTTATCTAAGTCCACCGTCCTGACGTCCAACGTACACCAGAAAGAACTTGTCGAATCCCATTTAGACAGCAATGTTGACTTATTGTAGGTACGAGTTCGTTCCTTTCCTGTTCGAAACATGTCATCATACGGTGCAGGTCGAGCTCCCACCCACGACGCCCACGGCCGACAATCAGTTCAACTACGACGAGGTTTGTGATCAACTCATCTTCACTTCGCCACCATGTTGACGCCACGGCAGGCTCCCTCACCGGAGTCGTCTGTTTATCACGAGGACCTGATGCCTGTCTCACCCCACTCCACATCAGAGCCTCCAGTCACCAGGTATCGGGGTGGTCAAGAGTTTTCCAGACAAATTGAGAACTGAGGGAGGCTTAAATCTCATTCTGCAGCTGGCCGTATGGATAACCTGGAATCCGTTGGAAATGAGTATATGGAGGGAATACCCAAGGAATGCCGCCAATTGGTCCAGTCGTGTGACGTAATTATGCATTTATAAAAATATATCGGGAAACTCAGTGCGGAAAATGCATTTCGAAATTTCTAGAAAGTGTGGGGATTGTTGACATCTGCTCCCGTGTTCACCGATGTCGCCATGTGCATCAGTGACGGCGTGCCTAAATGCAAAGTTAGAAAACACGAAGTTCCACCGAGGCCAAGATGATTCGGATGAAACCACAAGAGGCCGCCGTCAGATTGTAGCAGATTGTAGTACTGCCAGTGGACTCGTTTAGAGAGAACAGCCCGGCTCCGCTTCGAAATGTCATCCAGCCACCTTTGCCACTGTAACAGGATAACCACTGTGCATAGTTGTACCAATTACCGTATTGGTGCGGTGCTGGGACTAACTTGACACATATGAAATAGCACTTCCGCCGTTGGCAGAAGAGTCGAACATGGTCCCAGAATCAAGCACGCGCACGGGTCTGGTACGAGTATATATCTTGCCAATATCATACGGCCAGACTCATTCAAGTTAGATGGTTCCGAGTGCCATCATGGGCCGAATATTTCAGTCAAACGTCTATTGCCAAACGCCCCACATCAAACCCTTGGTACTCTCTACATATTTACTAACATATGCGCTGCGGTTCCCGTGTTCTTATCCTACCGATCGCATCCGTGATTCGAGTACATGTCACCGCCAGACACCATACAACGGGTACTGTATCCGCTAATTAGACAGTTCGCGCGTCTACTAAAACCGTCGGAGGGAACGACGGCCCGGTGGGCCGGGATCGTTGGGGGCTTTAGTACTAGTACGCCTGGCCGGGCATCCGCGGAAGAAGCAGCGGGGAAAGGCGGGGGTTCTTCTCTAGATCGTCCTACTACATTGTGTGATGAGTCCCACGGAATAAAAACAAAAAACATTGACCATTCATAGTCTCGTCGGTCACGGTCGGTGTCGGAGTCGCCCTCAGTTCTTCCGATCACCAAATCGTCTCTATCGAGTCACGCATGTCACGCTTTTTGTCGCCGCTGTTCCATCCGACTCGGAGTCTTTTCCACATGCCTCATACACAACGCAAAGAAGAGTCCTATACAAATCTACAGCACGCCCGTGAGCGTGCATCCAAAAATTCCGGGTACTCTGCTTGTGATACCCGCCAAGTCTAGGAAGCATCTGCATCGGGTGAAGCCCACTGGTATGCGCTTCCTAAAAGAGAGCGTCGGGTTTCGAGATCACCAACCCCGTAACCTTCAATGTGTGTGTTCTCAGAGTCCGTTACTTAATCGTTTTGGGTGTGGGCCTGGCGGACGTCCATATCGATGAAGATTTTCCAACCGCACACACCGAATCCACACTGATGTCGCTGATATGATCTTCGGTTGCAGTCAGAAATCGGAACCATCTCCGTGAAAAACTCCCGTGTAACGTGACATATGTCCTCGGAATCCGTTTATCCGTTCCCTTTCGAGAAATATTTCCACCACGAAATTTAGCATCAGTACTTAGTGTTGTGTTTCTGAGGGAAAACACCATGTGGTGATGACTGATCAAAATCATCCGGGTCACTCGATCGGGATGAAATAAAGAAGATGAAAGGCACACGGCGACGAGGCAACACCACAACGCGACATGAAAACATTGAAAAGCTCCGAGTCGAAATTCTGTCTGTTCTGCCACAAGTTCTCAAAGCATTTTTCTTTTCGAAAGTATTACAGTTACGTTCAGTTCAGTTTAACTTAAACTCCGCCACGTTATGAGACTGGCATCATAGCGGCGCTGTTGCGCTAAGTCCCCGGCCCCGGAAAGCTAATAACGAACTTCATGGCAACACGCCAATGTGGTCGTAGGTCGAAACAAAAGGATAGTAAGACAGATGAATGTCGCATGTGCACAATCATCAGTATTCAGTACTGATGGTGCAATGATAACTTATGTATTGTTGGATCAACCCATTGCAAGTCTTGCAACGAGAACGACTGTTTACAGACGGACAACCATCAGCAGGTAAGCTTTAAATCAATGAGCTCAGTTCATCCATAGTTAACTTGTGAAGACGACAGAAGGTCATCAGTGGATAAACTTAAAACAGATCCATTCATATCAGGTTTACATGCAGAGTCACCGGAATAATGTGATGCGCACTGCCTGATAGACTCGGAAGGACGAAATCTTTCAACTCATGAAGAATACTATCTTGAGGCGGACAATCTTAACATGCCAGCCCCCAGCCTGCGGCGCTGCATTCCCCGTGCCCCCAATCAAATTAAAGGAGACGAAACTTGAAATTTGATTTGTTTCACATGATTTGATGCCTGCAAACTGTTTGGTGACAGTCCTGCCACCTGCTCGAGCCTTTGACGAAGCTACGTCGAAGTAGTAGCCTGAGGTTGTGCCGCAAGTCGCGATTTCCGAGTCTCAGTGCTAGTGCTTGTTGGCAAAATTCTGCCACGCTGCCATTGGCAATTTCCAGCAGTCGCTGGAGGGCGATGGCAGAATACGGCAGAATTACTGTTCCCGTTAGGTTTATAGATCTGTACGGACGCAGCTTCCAGCGCGATCTTTCTTGATTGGGTTTTGTTTCCACTTATGAATGGTATTGTGTGATCTAAGCTCTAGACGTGGAACCCTGTTTCAGGTTTCGTGTGCGATTGCGGGTTCTCGCAGGGTTGCTCCTCGATACTACTTGGTCGTTTGATCCATCGCTCTCGGTATTACATAAGCACTCTCAACTTCCTCTGTATGGCGAAGCTTCACCATGCCTTTTTTTTCTTCTTTAACAAGCCTTCAAACAAGATATCAAGCTAGATATTTGCGATCTGCAAGACTGCAATACACTCGCATCAATTTTTGGTCTTCATGAACTCTTTATCAGAAGTTGATCGTCGTGTTTTACAATATGTACTACCTTGTCTGGTCCGAGTCGCCAGTCTCGCAACGTCATGGAACGGCAAGAATTTAGTCATATTACTTGAGGACATTGTCAAATGAGTATACTCACCCTCGTCTCGTTCCGACAGCGGGCCATATTCTGGCCGTCCGTCTGAGGGGTCGCTGTTGAAGCAGCTCAGGAGCATTCCCGAGATCATCAAGCCTGATCCTGTGGCGGATACCTCCAAAGAAGCTCTTCTAGTCATGGTTGCGACTGGAGCGAGGTGAGCAGACAAGGGTTTAGCACGAAAGGGAGAGCGCATCACTGAAGCGCTGTCATCCGGTCCCTCAGACGGAGCGGCGTTGCAGGCCACATTTGATTTGCTCGGTATGATTTCATTCATTCTCATTTTTCAGGAAACTGACTAGGTTAAACCCGGTCCTAGTACATACCGTCTTTCATGCCCAAAGGAATCTTTTGGGCTGGCAGGTACTTCTTCCGGGTGCACTAGATTGAGATGGAGGAAAACAGGCGGAAGGCACTGCCAATGCAATGCAAGTTACGTCTTTTGGTCGCCGGACACACCCGAACCTCAATCCGGCTCCCAAAACAGATGGTCCGAGACTACCAAAGTTGGTATTCGTCCGGCGGAAAATCCTGTTAATACCAAAAGGGCGAGCTCTCCCGCCTCGAGGTATTTGTGCGTCTTGCGCCCAGGGAACTTGACACATCAAGCATGCGTGCTGGTTAGGTACCAGTATACTATATTTTGCCGGTATCATACGGCCACAGTCATCAGATGGTTCCGAGTGCCATCATCATGATGGGCCAAATATTCCTCTACATATTTACTACCATATACTGTGCGGTTCCCGTATCTTTGTCCTACCCGATCGCATACGCGATTCGAGCACACCGCCAGACACCGCCAAACAATACTTCATACACACCAGACCATGCAACGGGTACTGTGACCGCTGATTAGACAGTTCGCGCGTCTCAAACCGTCTGAGGGAACGACGGATCTGGACCGTTAGGGGCCTTGCGAGTACGCCTGGCGGCCCATCCGCGTAACAGGGGAAGCACAGCTCTATACATAGATCGTCCTACTACAACTTCTATTGATTATCTATATATTCCAACCCCGTAACCTTCAACGTGTTCTCAGAGTCCGTTAATCGTGTTGGGTATGGGGCTGGCAAACGTCCATATCGATAGAGATTTTCCAACCGCACACAACGAATCCACACTGATATCGGTGCCACCTATCACCCTTGCAAGTGACTCGTGTTACCAGCAATAGTGTAGTACTTGGGGTAGTTTCGCTTTTTGAACATTCCACTATTATTCAACACTAGGCACAATGGTTATAATAGTTAGCGCTCAGGCTGGGGCTTCGAGTTTGGTCGAGGGTATCCGAGTCCCGCTGAGGTTTGGCAAGCTGCCAGCGTCAGTACAAGTTACGCTCACGTGTTGTGGATGTTGAGGAGGACATATTCGAACGGGTTCTCCGCACCGCTTCTCACTGGAAGCGTCGAATGTGGTTTGTTGCTAGAAGGGTACCGGCTATACCTAACCCGCCGTCCTAGCTGTGCTTGTCTAATGTCTTGGATACGCGTTTCGTATGAATGTCGTTTGCGTTGTGCGTTTATTGTTCGTAGCGGACGATTCCGAAGAGACGATTTTCCTGGCGGCAAGTTATACTTGTATGTACTGGCGCATCGTCAACTTAAAAGCAGCTGAAAATTCAGGAATGTTCCCAATGATATGTACTCAAGATGAAATACAAGGATGCGACCGTGTTTTAGGCATCTTGGTCCATATGGCAGGGATCATAGACTTCATTTCAGTAGCGTGAGAACAAAGAACGAATCTTGGTGGGAGTTATGTTACCTTGCCCATGTAATCCAGATGATCGTACTCGGACATCCTAGATCGAAGATCGGTTCGACGAGTGACGTACCCGTTGTACGTGGCACGGACCTTCAAGATGGTGACCAGCAATGTACCCTCTTCTCCAATCAATCGCCTATAGTCACGGAACTAGTCTAGACTAGCTTTTTGGGAGCAGCGACTGCCAGGAAAAATTGATGAAAAATTGCCAGCGTTGCTGGCAAACATTACAGGACTTGGTACAAGTAAGAGACAAAGAAATGTTTTAATCCATAAACGCAGCCGCCGGTCGAAAAGGTTCTCGGCGCCCACCAACGCCATCAAGTATCACCGGGCTTCGACGAATGCTGGCTTAGTTCTGTGTCCGCTTCTCGAATCCAGGTGGGAAAGTTATCCCTGACAACACGGTCGTCCTGCAAAAAGCCGACTCATATTCTGTCTGCACGTCATGTGCATCTCGAAGCCCGACTTTGACCACAATCAAGAGAGGCGCCAACACCCGTCAGACACGCGACAGGACATGAGTATTGGTAGGAAAGAGAGAAACAAGAGAGCCGTCACCGCGAGCTGGAAAAAAACATCGATGACTGAAAACATCGATGGGACGTTGTTGGCATGGCGCCCGCGCCAGTCCCCGACTCCGACATAATATGTTCAACAAACGGCAAGCTGGACACCGCGGTGCAGTCTTTGACAAGGACAATTGTTCAGTAGGTTGTTGATCTAGCTGGAACCTGACGCATATAAATTGATCTATGTATAGACGATATCTTAGTACGAGGACGCCCTCGTGCCACAATTCGAGAAGGCATGCCGTCGGAGATGCGCTCACACCTCCGGGTCAGGACAGGATGCCTGGAAAGAATGTCGGCGGATTTTGGCGAAGGAAACGTCTTCATCGTAAACAATTCTGGGGCACCCCATACGATGCTGGTCCAGGTACCATCGGTGGAGAAAAGCGAGGTCACGAACGTTCAGAGTCTCAGATCTCTCACTGGCAAGCCGAATTGGTCTTGCATCAACTCTCCGTTCCGCTATTGCGACACCGCGGCGCACCCAAATGTGCATCGCATCAATACCTAGGTATTCTGGGTCGCTCGGCACGCCCATCAAGCTCAAAGTCGAGGAATTGGTGATGGTGGGAGGCTGTATATTTACTGACGTTGCGAATTGAATGCCAATCGGTATCCCGCGTGTAGTTCTCAAGAAAAAGATGGAACGTTTAGGGCCGTTGGCAGTGTGGACGACGGGTGAGAATATAATTGTGCATTTGGAGAACTTCGGGCTTGGCTAGTAGAGACAACGGGGAAACAAAGATCTGTACTTACTAGTAGTTTGCGAGTGGATGTCGATGCCGTATTTACTATTATGTAATAGTCTCGAAACCTGACGTTAAGCGCACACACGGACTCGGGCTGAGCCGCCATCAAGTCGTCCTCCCGTCCTCCTCATCGCCCGCCCGCTTGTTCGCTTCCCATCCACCTTCCACCCGGTCTCACCTCTCCTGTCTCATCCCCTTCACCCGACTCTGGCTTGTCATTCCGCACGGTCGTCGCCCTCGAAAAACTACAAAAAAGGTCGTTGGTTCTCGCCGTATGCCATCTCCTCTCCTCCTCCTCTGTCGCCATGACCAGGATTCCCTCTTTACCGTCGCCAAATTCATGGACTGTTTCTCTAGTAGCAACCCCGAGTCTGTGCGTTCTCTCTTCGTCTCGTTTCCCAGAAAAGATTGAGTATTTAACCACCGAACTTTTGCGATTCCACAATCAGGTGGTACAAAAGTTTAGTAGTGTCGATCTTCCATTTACTTTCTCCCAATTCTATGGTCCGCTTGGTAGAAGGCCAGTCCCCCCAATCTTGCTGTCCGAAGGTTGCCAGCGCGTGTTGCTCCGTTATGTTACTGTAGACGATGTCGCGTAGCGGGACTCAGGGGCTCGCTTACTAAGTGTCAGCGCATGCACTCGTCGGAGTCATGGCAGTGCGAACGGCATGATGAAAGTCGTCCACATTGCGGGGAACTGCGTCGCTTCAAGTTGTACTTTGCACCGAGAAAACGTAACGGCAGGCTCACCGGTTTCACTCCGTCGTCGTTCGAACTTCGTGCACGAGTTTTGACGTTGAGATGTAGGTAGTACACCCGGCTCTGAGCCTGTACTACTAGTAGAGTAGGCTGAACTTGAACGCACAGTGGAAACTTCCTGCTACCTCCAGAAAAGTTCGTGGCACAGGTTGTGCAAGCGTTCTATATAGTAACAACGAAGCAGATGGTTGGACTCTCAGTAGGGACGGAGTTAAACTCCAGTCATGGAACGAAAGGTAAAAAATGAGTGGTACCGTACGGTGACCAAAAATGAAAACATGACGAATGTAGTAGTAAGTATCTAAATCGTTTCTATTAGACGGGCTACGCTCTAACACATAGCAAGTGTGTGATGAGCAGCACGATCCCGATGATCAAACATCGATGTGCATTTAGAGTTCACAACTCTCCCACAGAATTACTAAGAATGCGACGGTACAAAGAGGGAGAGAGCCACTTACCCCACGTCCAGGAAGCCACCCATTATAGTATTCATTCGGACTCCAGACATCGGCGGTCACAGAGCGCACAAAGCACAGCGAAAGTGAGGTGCAAACCCACGCAGCGATCGACGTCCTCCACGGGTCCCAGAGGGAGATGTAAGTTCCGTACGAGATTTATCATGTAGGGACGATCATTAGCGTACGGCAGGGATGGCTCATGATGGCCTGTTTACAATCGAACGCATCATCGGATGCGAGTACGGTTGGAGACAAAAGAGAGTCCGGCCGAGGTGATACATCTTGCATCGGCTGGCATGTGGTTTGCAGGATTCCGATTCGTTCTGTTATTGGATTGATGTGGGCCGTGGATGACGTGCATACGAAGGAGATCACCTCTGGTTTAAGTAAATTATTCATATTCACATATGTGATTCTCGTCCACGTTCGAGGACCGTAAATCAGAGCAGTGGCGACTTTTTCGATAGTCTGGGTCACAACCAGGGCACGTGAATGTGTGCTCTCGCTTAGGGGCAGAGATCAGTCGAGACGCAAAGGGCACTAGGTAGTACTCACTGACATTTTGTCCTTCCGACGCAGCACCACGCCAGCACCAGCTGCAGTTCCCTTCCAGTGCCCAGTGGCAGCGGTAAGTGGTAGTTCACTTGGTACCTAATCGGTAGTGAAAGGAGGCCGATCCGCATGACGGCGGGCCGATGGTAGCCTCGATCAAGCCGGCTCTGACTCGGACGAGCGCGGATCCGGCTTGAAACGGCGCTATCGGTCTTTGAGGCCTTGAGGAACAGCCTTGTTCCTGATACATATACTATATATTTGGTCCGGTGGCGTTGAACGTTCCCTGCTTGAAACGTTGAACTTTGGCACGAACAAAATGGAAATGATCAGGAACTTTGATATGTAGTAGTATCGCCACATTGAAAATTCTAAGACCTAAATAATCTTCTGTTGGCAACTCAGGTAGGTCCATTGCAAGCGCCTTCAAGGTGGATAGTGGATAGTGTGGAACGATCCTAGGACTGCGGCAGTGGGCTCAGACGTTCCATACCGTGACGGGGGAGTCGTTGTACTAGTGTAACGTCACTTCCAAGTTGACGGTCTTTTCATTCTTTGCTTGTCCGTTCTTTCCTGAAATTCACGTTCATTCACCAACTTCTTTGGCCTGCAAATGGCCTCCTCCTCACTCTCCGCCCACGCCGTCAACACCGGCGACATAGCACACCCCGCCTCAACCTCAACCTCAGCAACCGTCACGCCCTCCGACGACGCCATCGTCGCCGTCCTCAACACCCGCTTTCGCTCGGACCTGCCCTACTCTAGAATAGGCACGACAAACCTCCTCCTCGTCAACCCATACAAAACCCTCGCAAACGTCAATGACCTCAGTGCCAGAGAATATGAAGAACGATGCTGCAAGGAAACCGACTCACTCTAGCCAGCTCGAGGCTTCTCCAGCCTCATCTTTACGAACTTGCTGCTCAAATTTACTTGCTCATGCGTCGGACCAGACAGTCACAGTCCGTGGTCAGTTTCTTTCCGCTGCACGTCTTCAGCCCCCTCATGCTCTCTACCTACAGTGGTATCACCGGCTCAGGAAAGACATTCAGTTTACGTCTCCTCGTTGACCAGGTTCTCCGTCTTTCTTCCCACTCCAAGAAAGAGCTTAGAATGGCCAATCAAATTAAAGCACTTCGTACCCTCCTTGACGCGTTTGGAAACGCAAAGACCGTTTCTAACCCAAATGAGTCGCCATCTAGAACTTCATTTTAATGATCGTGGCCCCATCGAATCCGCCAAATTACTCGCCTTTGCACTTGACAAGTCGAGACTCTCTCGGCTCGCCTACGAGGAACGAACGTTTCATATATTTTACCAGTTCCTAGCCGGTGCAGCCCCACAGGAGCGCGACTATTTCAACATTGGAGATCCATCAGAATATGCCCTTTTAGCGTCCTCAGGTTGTTACCGCCTGCCCAACGGGCCCTTCAGTGATGACGCTATAGCAATGGAGGAGGTGCGCCGCGCTATGCGCACACTCGGTTTCAAGCCGAAACATCTTTCATCAATCTTCACCATCCTCGTTGCCATCCTCTCATTGAGCAATGTCTAGTTCACAGAGGGTGATGCAAAGGATGTCTCCGCCTCGGTCGCCAACTTCCTTGTCCTCGACCACGCTGCGCGCCTCCTCGGTGTCGCGCCAGAAGATCTTGCGCAATCGTTGACGAACAAGACCAACTATGTTCGCAAAGAACTCTGCACCGTCCTTCTCAGCGTCGAGCAGAGCACGATCCAACGTGATTCCTTATGCGCGATCTGTACGCCATCCTCTTCCTTTTGTCGCTGAGACGGCGAATCACAAGATTTCCCCTGCGAACCGCGACATTCTTCCCCCAACCCAGTTGATCCTCTTTGACTCTCCCGGTTTCCAGATTCGTGGCCCTACAGGTACCGACTCTATGATGTTCACGGGGACCGCGCCTCTCATCTCCACCCTTGGCCGAAACGGGTTTGATGAGTTCTGCATCAACTTCGCTGATGAATTCGTACATTCTTATGTTTTGCGCAATACGTTCGAAGACGGAGTTGTTTATAATGGTCACATAGTCAGCGATGGGATCTCCCTTCCTTCTATTGCCATAGTGGATAACTCCGCCTGCATCGAGCTCCTCCGGGCGTTCAATTGAACGAGCGCGCAGCACGCAAGCCTGCCGGTATGCTTGGGATGTTGAGCAAAGCACGCTCGTCGTACAAATCGGGAAAGGCGGGGGACAAGAAGGCCGATGAACTTCACCAGGATCTTGTGTCCAAATATGGTATCACACTTCGTTCGTGGCTAGCCCAAGTCAGGGAGGTGAGAACGACAGGAATCTGTTTGGCATCAACCATTATGCAGGAAGTTGTTCTTACGACATTTCATCCTTTATCGAGAAGGACTCGGACGTCCTCGATTCGTCGTTTGTGACACTATTGCGCAACTCCTCGGACGCTTTCGTGTCCAAGCTGGTCTCCGGTCCCTCGCTTGCCGCTGAGAGGCATCCAAAGGATGAGAACGCTATTGTCCTGGCACAGGTCTCGTCTCGCCCACTTCGTCAGCCCACACCCCTTATATTGTCAAATGGCACTCCACCCCTCCCCAATGAAGAACATCCGCCTCTAGATCACGATCTACACCGTTTCTACGCAGCTCAACTACATGCTCTCCGAAATCTTCGCATTATTCGACCTAACGCGTATTTGGACTGTTTCCTGCATTCGTCCCAACGATTCATACTCTCCCAACTCTTTTGATAAACGTTGCGTCAAAGCTCAGATGCACTCTTTGCTCATTCCTGAAATAGCCACGCGTCGTAGCGTGGAATTTGTCACCGACTTGGAGCAGGGCGCGTTCTGCGAACGGTATGTCCCAACGATGCGTGGTTCCAACATAGAACGCATCCGGCAATGTGCGGCTTCAAATGGATGGAAGGAGGGCGCCGATTACGCCATCGGCCACCGCTCGGTCTGGCTATCATACGGCGCATGGAAGACAGTCGAGGATGGCTCTCGTGCGG
>JBBPOJ010000103.1:0-45010 GCA_038091395.1 Leccinum rimulosum
TCGACCCCGCCAACATGGTTTGCACTTTCTGTTTTGACCCCACGTCGCCCCTGACTCCCCCCTTTTAGCCTAATGGACTTGAGCCAACCGAAGACCCCACACTCCAAGCACGTTTGTTTGCATACGCAGGTCAGATTCTCTGGACCTCTGACCCATGAGCAGTAATCTTAATTCCTTCACAGATGCTCAACGCTACCGCACTGGCATTAACACGAAAAAACTTCCCGTATGGATGAACTGTATCGTTTACGACGAACAATCACTGACAGTAATTTTAGGTTAACTGTCCCTTGAACCCTGTTGGTGAGTCCCGTCGCACCTTTTATGGCGAACGACACAATTAATTGTTGTGTTTTACTAGGAAACTTCCTTAGGGATGGTGTCATGAACTTTAACAACCAGGGAAAGCGACCCAACTTCTGGTCCCAGCAAGACATGCTCAACTTGGCGGTCCGTCCCTACAACGATGACAATCATACAATCTGGGTCGGCGGTGCTGTCAAGTATCTCAGCACGCCTAGCGAACTAGACTTCGATCTCCCCAGGATTTTCGTGAGCGGCTCTATCTTGCATGCCAACCCGAAACTGACGAAAATATTATATTCGACGTAGTGGAACGGACTCTCTCAGACTGATCAGGATCACCTGATCCACAACGTTGTCTGGCACATGGGTCAAGCCACCAACACTGACATCATCAACAAGCAACTGAAGATCTTCCAACACGTGAACGAGACTTTGGGTCAATTGATTGCACAAGGTCTAAATATGACCATTTCCTGAGAAGAAAAATGAAGAAATAGGGGGAAAAGTTGATACCTATGAACATGTAGCATTCATTACTGTGATTATAGTCTTCGATCACAACCATGAACATTATTTACTATCTCATCTTGACACTGAATCATGATCATCGATGATCGAAGTCGTCCAAACTCGTAGTGGAAACTCTCACTGCAACTGACATACTCTTAGATGCCATCGCATTGGTTTAGACTGGACAAGGACTGGTAAAAGGCCCGGTCCGGTGACTTCCCACAGACAAAGAATGCAGGGAATGCACCAAATTCCAAATTCACTGGTCAGACTAGTACTAGTTAGAATGTGAAACCCCACGGGAAGCCACCCAATGGGCTCCGAGGAGCGAAGATGTTCGACATCAATAATGCATAAATAGTCCCGGATCTAGTGATGCTCTGCCAGGTCCTCTATTGTTACAGCTTTACATCAAAATGACGTAACTTTCAATCATGCCCCCAATCCTATGGACCAAGAAACGATTTCCTCGCTTTCCCAAGTATCCTTTTCTCCATCCGGCCCTTGACGCTGCCACTCAACTCGGACGCCGACCGACGCATCCACCAAAACCCTGGCCACCCGTTCCACGTTGGTGACGACCGAGGGCATGATGCGAAGTCCCGCGGACGCCACAGTGGAAGCCAGACCACCATAGGAAGTCAAACTCGTGCGTGAGATGAGTGCGCCGGGCCTGAATATAAAGGTAACCATGTTCCCCTTGGACTCAGATGCTATTGATAGCAACGCCACCTCGACGCGACCCTTTTGAAGAAGTGCATTATTAAATAATCGAACGGGGGGAACCAAAGCTGATGACGCGGGGTGAGGAGCCCCCACCAGAGTACCCCCCTACATACCTTCATGTTCCGAGTCCGTGCTTCATACGAGAACAAGCCAGTGCTGGCATTGCCAGCGCGATTGGCCCACTTGGTGCTGCAGTAGCAGAACCGGAAGGGTTGAGACCCATGGCCAGCTTGGTCCTGCGAAGCTCGGGATTGGGCGAGCTTGGACAAGAAACGGGCCGCGTTCAGCGTGAACGTATACGAGACGAGTTCAAACTCTTGAGGAGACGTGAAGTCATCTGCTTTACCGCCCACGCACCTGAAACCGTCATCGCGCACAGGATTAGCGCACAAACGAAGAAAGAAGACGAAACGAAACGAAACGGAGAGGAGGCTGTGAAATCCTCGTAGAAGGACCCTACCATATACATGCCTTGCAGTCTGCAAGTGCCGATACGAGTTCGGTGTCTTGTTCGTAGTCCCAGATGGACAGATCATCTCGGGCGATGATCGTGAGCTTTTGAACGATGGCCGTCTTCACTTCCTCCATGCGTTTCCCGTCGAGTGATGGCGGACGTCTCCCAACAACAGTCACTTTCGTGATTCTGTCATCGCTCAACGCGTCGAGCAGGGCATTCTTGCCTATGAAACCAGTTGCGCCCGTGATGAGAACGTGCATGGAGGTCGTGGTATGGATTGGGCAGACGAACACGGTCGTTCGTCACTCGCTCAGCTCGTCGTTGGAAAGATTGTGCTCGCTAGGGTCCGCGACCATGTAATTCATTTCGTGCCGATGGGAACAAGTGCTGTGCGACGGCACCGATACCATCAGCCGCTCATTACGCATGTGCACAGCCTCGGCCTAAACCAGAGTTGGGTGTCCCTGTGCCTATTACTACTTGGATGATCTTTGGGATCGACTCCCGGTCACCTCTAGCTTTCTCTTCCACTACAAGCAAGTGTTAAAAATGAAACATACAAACTACAGTTTGGGGTCAAGTATAGATTGGGGGGTACTCGGGCAATACTAGGGCTGTCCTTAAATGTTCAAATGCCCCGTCGACGACAACCGCTTGATCTGTAATATATTACTGAATAGGAAAACCACAGCATTCGCGGCAACATTCAAGTGACCGATGCGACCCAGAGGGCACTTCCAGTACTATCCGATTGAATAAATAGCCGGGACATGCCTTGAATCAGTACCTCCGATCGGATCTGGAGCAATGACATTGGAGCGCATTGACACTCCTCGTGGACCTTCTTGGACCGCTGGCAGAAAGAACATCTACTCCGGCTTTGGCAGAAGACACGTGAACCTGATAGGGCGACGCTAGAATAGCATAAGCAACGCGCGAAAAACGATAGCCTATTATGCACTATTGAGAATATACGTCGCACGGATATGGGCAACGTCACCTTGATAGTGTTGATTCAATGTTCCCATCTATGATACGGCGCATGGATCAATGAACAGCGAACGTACGGTGTCGATTTCCATAAGTAACGGCTTTAAACGCGTTTTCTGACTGACTCCTATTCCTGCGATGGACGCGAGGAAATTACCAGCGGCCCCTGCCCAGACTATGACTCATCGGCAAGCTCAACAAAGAAAGCCCGTACGGTCACTTACCACAGATGACGAAATCGATCCTCCCAAATTTCTCGATGCCTTGTCGACTGCATCTCTGAGTTGTTGAGGTTGCCTCACGTTGGCCTGCGGAGCCATGCACGTCTGGTCGGTGACTGGTGACCCTCGAAAGTTCATTAGCACTTTTTCCAGGCTATTAAAAGTAATGGATGGTAAGCTGTCAAGCTTCCAAGACTCAAAAGGAAGTGCTGACTTTCTTTCTCCCTAATATGATTGCACTAGCGCCATGTCTTATCTTTACCGTCCTGTGAGTTTGTGGGGTTTCAGGCACAGCGCGGACTTGTCAATGGAGTTCTGGACGTACAATGGCCTCTTTACATATCTCAGACCCACCTCCCATGCAGAACAAGGCTTTTCAAGATATCTGAATACATCGACCGATTTTACTAGGGCAGAAAGAAGGTTATGGGGAACAATTCAGCTGTACCACGGCTAAAATCAAGGCGAACGTTCAACGGACAACAGTTGAGTCTGAATTTTCAAATATCTCGACGTCGGGTGTTGGTCGGGGCGTGGACTGAGTCCGACTATTGACGCACCACCCGCAACTCTTATTAGCCGGCCTACATAAGTGGCAGATGGGCCATAGACTGAGCTGACTTCCACTTCGAAGGATCAAGTTGGCTCACCCAGCAGTATGTACTCATTTAAATTCCAAGGGCGTACAACCTAAAAATTACTCACAGTGAGACGGACATCCAATTTAGGTTGATTTTCCATTCACGTGACTCTGGGCGCGTCGCGATGATAATTGTTTCGGGGTGCGCGTCACTTTATCTGTCTTTCCAGGAGCCTGAAACACGCCATGACACTTCTTTCGTTATTCGTGACAAGCACAGGCGTCTTTTGCTTCGTTCCTATCTCGCAGAGGCTCGCAAAGAGCGGGATCATTCCTGCATCAAGTAGCTGGCGGTTCCGATTCTTCCGAAGGCTGCCTTCCGTCTTTCCGCCAGTATTTTGCCTGCAAAATGAAGAGGAAATCAAGTCTCTGCTTGTGACAGATAAGGATGGGCATATTAGGTTAGCGGCTGAGGTCAGTGTAATCTTGCCCTAGTGGCAAGTTCTGGTGACCAGAGGGCGAGTTGAAGCGAGCAGCATCACCAGATGCAACGTTCTCCTCTTCAGATCGCGGTTTCTCTGGAAGACCGTGTGGTTGATGCCGACAAAACCCTGGTCGAAAACGAATGCATCAACGGCATTGTCTCACCTCTGGATTCCTCACCTACATTTTCTTTCTTACCATCAACATCTGTCGACATATCTGACGGGCATGAATCCACGAACTGCATCAGTGTAAGTGACCCACAATGTTCGGCCGCCGTTGATCCTCCCATATCAGTTTCCCCAGGATAACCCCCTCTGCGACAGCTGTAACATCTTGCTAAGAGGAGAAATTCCTCCCGACCATATTCCGAGCGTCATACGTGCACTAGCTCTTTTCGAGGCCCGAGAACGAATATCTGACGTCGTTTTCAACGAGTACGAAATCGCCGCATTGACGAATGCTTTCTCAATGTTGCAACTTTAACGCACGGCTTCGAAACGCAGGTCTCCTCCTGATACATGCTCTACCCCATCCACGGTCTTTTTATTTATTTTTTGATTTGTTACATGTCCGTGTCTCTCAGCAAACAGATACCTAGTATTCCTTCCGTTCCACGACGAGCGATGGCTCACTTGTTTTGTATCCCACCCTTTGTCTATCCTGTTCCTTGTCGAGAGGTGGTTTTCTCCTTCTGTATCAATTTACCCGACAACCTTTGTATCTCCTCCATCTACAAGTCCTTTTGTCGCGACTGGTTGCCATTTTTGCAAGAATGGGTGAAAGTCTCGAATACATTGTACTTGACTGCTTGACCTCAGCGTAACACCAAAGTCAAGGTTGAGTCAAGGTGTCCAATTCATGGCATCGCTAGGGTTGCGCTAGGGCACCTTGGCGTGCAAAACTCAAGTACTCACGGTCGTGTGTGATCGACGAAGAGAAATCGCGGTGCGCCGAGACGCAGGATCACAGAATCGAGTCTGATGGATTTAGAGCGCAATATTCAATCCTCGACCATCGTTATCACTAGCGAGAGTAGCCCCTGTGTGGTTAATGCGCTATGGGGAGGCGACAACATGACTTTGAACTCGGACAGATCAAATTGACTCTGCGGCTGATATATAGAGTACTGTGGGACCAAAGATGAGACAAAGTATTTGCGTGCCCAAACATCACCAACCATTATTTCCCCGAATGAACGCATCACCATATCTATTAGTGACGACGTCGTTCACGTGCTCTTCGGTTTGCTCCAGAGCAATGTTCATGTATCCATCGAGACATGAAAGGATGCCTGCCAAAAGTAAGCTGGTGGTGCTCGCCGCTCGAGAACGAGAACGAGAGATGTACCACGGTAGTCTACACCCGACGTGAGACGAACAATGACACGTTTTCCGACAACGCCTTTCAAGAAATCTGTAGGAGATCCAGATATGGCTACAGGCGGTGGTGGTGGGGGAGACCCATCGAGATCTGGGGGTGGTGGTGTGCTAGAGTCGTCGTCCATCCCGTCGTAGTAGGTTGTGGTCGAGATAATCGACAAGCTTTGGATATGTTTGCATCGCTCCCCAAGTATGGCAATCGGAAGCCGGAAGCGATGTAATTCTCGGCGCCCTCGGTGCTGGCAAGCTGTTCTGTCAACACCATTATGCTGTTCTTCCCGACGTTCACTACATGCCGACAGTTAAGCTCGTAATTATCGGCGCTTCGGGCGTCGGCAAGACCAGTTTTCGCACCCAGGTATGTGTCCTTTCGATCGTGAAATTCATCCCGCGAGATCTCCTCCCCCACAAGTATATTTCAGGTCGCTTTTCTACAGGTTACAGGACCACCATCGGTGCTGATTTCATTTCCAAGACATTGTCACATCCTACTAGACTAGATGAAGTGGTCACTCTTCAGATTTGGGTCAATATCCTTCGTTTACTCGGTCCCTTTGCAAAGCTGATCCAAAGTCATCAAACATAGGACACTGCCGGGCAAGAGCGATTTTCTAGCCTATCCACGGCTTTCTTTCGCGGTGCAGATGCCGCTCTACTCATGTTTGACGTGAACCAACCCGAGACCCTCACCGCCCTCAAGAAATGGTGGGAAGAGTTTTGCGAAAGAGCCCCCGTCTACGAAGACGACCTCCAGGACTATTGCTGTATCGTCGTTGGAAACAAGACGGATCTTGTCAGTTCAAATGCCATCGGTTCAACATCGGTAGTCACTGAAACCCAAGCGTCCCGTTTCCTTGACGACCTCGTTCCCCCACCCTCCCCTCGTCCACCCTCGCCATGCGAAGAAGTGTCTATCGCTATCGAACACGCCATCTTGGAAGAGCCAACCTCTGATCATGATGGCACCGTCATTGATATCTCCTCGTCGTTCCCGCACTCGCGGTCGCAATCCATTGATATCAACCATTATGTTCGTAGGCACTCAAAGCATTCCTCATGGAACAGTACCAACATCAACAATGGCACACTGACATCCACTCACACTGGCACCACGTCCTTCCATACACCTTCCTCATCTCTATTCGATGTATACGAATCGGCTCGTTCATCTCCCCTCCCTCCTTCCGTATCATCGCGGTTGTCATCCCCCGTCAGGAGGCAAAGACGCCCATCTTCATTGTCAAGTTCTTCGTCTTCTTCTGCTCGCACTATCACACCGAGTCTATTCACCCGCAGGTACGAGCAAGCAACTGCGGCCGTGCTGCCTTGTCACCCTTTTCTCCCAGAGAGAGGTCCCAAGTTGTTCTTTACCTCCGCAAAGACAGGGGAAGGGGTTAATGACGTATTCGAGTATATTGCTCGGCGCGTCGTCATGCGATGGGAATACGAGGAAGTTGTCGATGCGAGGACATTGCACATGCAAGAGCCTTCCGAAACTATTCGGCTGGGCTTATCGAGAGGGGAATCGAGCAAGCGGCTTACGGGATCCTGTTGTTAACCTAGAACTGGCCTTTTGTTTATTCTTAATATGTATCTGTGCCGTTTCATTTCCTATGTATGTACGGGTACCCGATATTTAATAGATTACACAAATGCTTCTAGAAACACCTGACCGGCGTGAGGTGCGGTAATTGATGACTGTGATGTTATGATGCAAGCATCCGTGCGGTGTCGGATTGGACGAGGCCGAGTATCCAAGGTTTCATACATTCCACACTTCTGATATGCATGTCAGCATGTTATAAACCACCGGACATTTCTTCGGACATTAGCGTCATGTCATGACATCAGCTTTAGCCATCCGACGTTTACTGTACAAAGAGGCGGTAAAACAACTGGCAGCCACCTATGCGGGGCTAGCCTTTCTTCTATTAGTTGATCTTGATCATCAACTTCTCTCGTGTACCCACGACGTCAGCGATACTGCGGAACCCACACAGGCCCATCGTAACATGCAGGTCGGCAATCGTCTGCATCAGAATCTGTTCCACACCTGCCTCTCCGGCGATTGCCAGTCCATACATGATCGGCCGACCAACTGAAACAACGTCGTTAGCGCGAACCGAATCACATATCCAGCCAGAAAGGCGTACGAAGCACAGCCTGGGCACCCAGCGCTAGCGCCTTGAGAATGTCGCTTCCGGTTCGGATGCCCGAGTCAAAGAGGACTGTGAATTTCCCTGCACTTTGCGCTTCGCGAACCTTGGATGACTGCATCACGATATCTAGCGCGTCGAGCGCGCCGATGGATCCATCGACTTGGCGGCCGCCTGACCAATGTTCAGTTCCAAGTGTAAGGGAGGTATCAAGACATTATTTACCGTGATTAGAAACGACGATGCCGTCGATTCCATGGTCAATGGCTTTCTCGGCATCCTACAAAGAATCCGCCGTGAATAGACGTGAGCGCGATTGACTCTCTCCCACCTCTTGTGCGAGAATACCCTTCAACACGATCGGACCATCCCAGTTGTCCCGGATGAAGTGGATCTCATTCCAGGATCTGAAGATGCCTGAGCCAAGCTCTCGTCCCCACTTGGGTCCCAACATCATGGCTTGTTGTGCAGCCGGATCTCCCTCGGCGGCCCTTCTTCTGATGTCTTCCTGCACATACGGGAATGATAATGATAGATGCTCGTGACGTGCTTCCAACCCAAAGCGAGCCATGAACGTCGGATCTGAAGTGCCTTGCTGTATGGAATAACCGTGTCCAACCGGGTTATACGCATTACCGTGGTCGTGTGGGCGCCACCCAAGGAGCATGGCGTCCACTGTGATCACCAACGCTGTGTATCCGCTCGCTTTGGCGCGCTTGAGAAGGGACTGCGTAAGCTCGACCGAGTGCGTCCTGTATCCGGCCTAGACTCAGCTTCTGTCATGATAGAGAGCGACGTCCAATAGAACGAACTTACCAATAGAGCTGGAACCAGCGATGTCCGTTCGGACCTTGGGCATCCGCGATCTCTTCCATGGACCGAGATGCGGCGGTACTGATAATCAGCGGTACACCGACCTTGCTTGCTGCACGAGCAGTCCCGAGCTCGGCATCGCTGTGCATTAGATGGTGACTACTGACTGGACCGATGAAAACAGGCGTGGGGTGGGTAACACCAAAGATCGTAGTCTTATCGAGAATATGTTTATCAGTATCGTCCAGCCAATATTTCTAAGTGTCGCACCTCGAGGTTGCGTTGCCCTGCATCGATGAGCATACGGGGAATGAGCTTCCACCTATCGAATGCTCTCCTATTCTCGGCATACGTGCTACAAGTTCCCGCACTTTGCAGCACGTACAAGAAATTGGCTGGGAAGGCAACAAATTAAACGTCATGATCAATGACTTTGTTTCACTGTCGATTCATTTCAAAAGGGATCACTGACATGGATTGTCCTTGAGTACTTCCCGAGCCTTATCTTCGATCTCCTGGATGTCGACTGTGCCCAGAACGGGTGGTTTCCCGGAACCATAAATGTCATAGAGCCATGTTACCCATTTGCTTGGCAGTGGTGCGACGACGTTCACAGACATCCTCGACTACGAAGCCGCTTGAGTGGTATTGCTGGACCAAGTGGAAGTCAGGTTGAGCGCCAAGAGTCGTCAGAAGTCAAGCGCACTGATGTGCCCGTTTCCCAACGAGTTCGTGTATTAATGATACCGTTTCGGCCAACGGCGAGTCCAACAAGAAGAGAAGGCTGTGGGCCTAGCCTGCAAACGCGGTGGATGAAAGTGTGGAAGATAACCTCCCGGCGAATGGGTCACGATTCCAACATATTTAAAGCATCGAGAGTCGGCGGGCCGGGGTTCGTATGCAAGAGAATGTTCTATGCAAGTCAGTGAGCGAGGAGACGGGCCACATGATGTCTCAAGGTGTAATATCGGACTTCCGAGTCCTCCCTTCATGAGAACGCCGCCCCGGGGATTGAGAATTGAGACAGCGTGGCAGTAATGGGCCGACGTCCGACTCGGAACGCTAAACGGGGACAAACCTGTTTCCGGAACACAATTTGAACCTAAGTACCCAATAAGTACCTCAAAATTAGAGCCTTCATTATATCCACTTTCGAATTAAAAGTCTCGTTAGTACCACAATATACTATATGTACACCACGAGAAGCGGAGTCCTTTACGACACTACAACACTCTGCAACGGTACCCACATAAGAATACGAAAAAAAAGAAAGCAGATCGTCTTAGCAGGCCAGATACAACCGCATCATTTCTTTTTCCACTTGTCACCAATGGTCATCCAAAGGATGCCTTCCCTGATACAAAACAACGGCCAACCCACCCGCCTCCAGAGAGAGCTTTCTCGTGGAATGAAAGTACTCTCGGCCTGCAGCGCGACAATGACCCACGCCGCAAAGATCGTCAGACCGATCGCCCCTGCGATAAAGTGAACGAGTGTCTCTCCACCAGAAGGATTGATCTCGATTACGTTCATGGAAAACACGTTCTGTGCATGTGAGAGAACGAAGGGGATCTGAAATGAAGCTACTTACAGATAAGAAATTGGCAGGAAGGAAAATCATGGTCAGATAAGCTATCTAAATCTACTATCAATTTTTTTTCCAGCCAACGGCAAAGGCGGGCACATACTTGTTTCATCGCGGCCGAGTCGCGAACTGTTGCGATTGTCAGTTTTTTCATGTACTTGCTGTCATCGATGTTGACGGTGGCGAATGCCTACAGAGGGATAATCGATAAGGACCAACAATTCAAACGATTGAAATCGTACCAGATCTATGACGTTCTTCAATCGCATCACTTGCATCAACCTCTGACTTTCCAACCTCTCAATTTCCGATTTGAGATACTCGGTCTCTCTCATCAAAATATGCTTTGATTCTGCCCGTTCCTTTTCAGACACAGAGGAATGCTGCATAGCAGGATTTTCAGTCTCTTGCACAAACTGAACGGATTTCTTGAAGTCTTCGAGTAGGGTTCGATGGTAAAGCAGGTGCGCTTGCAGAATGTGCAACGCCCGCGTTTCCCTGATTTGGTCGCTATCGAGAACCAATTGTTCCTACAAAAAACATGACACGCTATCGCCATCACTGAGCAGGGTGCTTACCAGGCGATTAATATGAGCGAACAGAGTCTCGAAAACCTCATCCCATGCATACATGGCATACCACAAAAAGCATAGAAATAAGCACGTAGGATCCTTCGACTGCTCGAAAATTTTCGACCAGTAGACACTCTGACCGGTTCGGTTGATAAGTGAGTGAAGTTGGTCTGCAGTCCCCCCACGAAACTTCGGATGGCAGGATATAATGGTGCTAGATTCCACAGCGCGGACCATATGGATGCTAACCAGGTCTTGAAGAATATACTTGTTACCTGGAAAAGATATCACAGATGATATCCAACCTGAGTCAGTTTAGAATACATACAAGATTCTAGATAGAGTGGTGACTGGGTATCAATGATCTGTGTATCTGAAACGTAGATTAAGCTATATGGACAGAAATTTTCAAAGGATGCATACCCTCTTGCGATGGTTGCACGCCTAATGAAACTGAGCCTGCACCCGGCCCATTCATCACACGAATGAACGGAAGAACGACAGTGATGTCTGTAGAATTTTTTTGAACCTGTAATCAGAACGAGAACAGGGGAGTGCTCACGGTCACTTTGTTTGTGTTTTGAATTCTCCTGGTATCTCGAGGGTATCCAATTAGTCGAAGACGAGAAGAAAAAAGGCTCGATGTTATATCTGTACGACGTTTGACTTTTGCTTGCATGATTGCATGAAAACCATCCACGTACTTCGTCCCCAACATTTTCAAAACTTCTTTCGTCATATTCTTGACGAAGAGGACTCGCACGCGAACATTCTCGTCCCTCTGCAGCCGCCATTATTTCGCTGATGTCCGCGAAGCAAGAAGCAAACACTCACTGGACTTTGAAGAAATTTCCAAAACGTATCCTGGCTTGGTTGATCATTGATCGTAGCCATTTTTGGGCCAGCGTCACCAAAACTTGCATCATGACACACGTCAACTTTGCGGATAGTGCTTTCGCCAACAGGGCACGCTTTCAACATATCACAGCGTTTCACTTGACTCTCTGTCCAGTTCGGGAATGAACTTTGTGGGTATCCCTGCCAGTTTGGTACACTTGAACTTGTAGGTCGGCTTGAGGGGGGATTAACTGCGGGAACATCTTCGTCAAAGTCCATCCACGGCCATGGTCCTGACGGAGCCGCGTGTCGGTAGCTGTAATTCCAGACATCATAAGTGGTCATATATTAGGAAAAATGGGTTCGGAGCTATCATCGTTCGAAGACTTACATTGGGGCAGGTGTTCTGTCCAGCAAACCGGATTGTTGAACACTGGAATTCTGCTCATCAGATTCATGTCCTCTAGTTCCATTCGTTGAAGTCCTGGGTGCAAAGGTTTCCATGGGTATGGTGAGGTGTTCCGGCATGGCTCTGACTGTGTAGCTCGAAGAGTATGCGCGCTAAACGCACAACGCTCGTAGATAATATTGGTGCCATGGGGTGAGCGCCCGGGACAAATACTTACAAAGTACCACATATCCCAAAACGTACCAACTACGACGACCTACTTCAAGTGGGTGAAAGGGCACTCGAACGACCTCGGAAACGAAGCAGTAGACCGCCTTGCCAAAGATAAAGCACTGAAACCTGTCCGTCCCGAACAATTTCAACCGGGTCTGAAGGTAAGTAGCTACCGCGACCCAACGCTCCATCTACAAAGCAATTACCCTGCCCCATACCCGGGCCGTCTCGGCCATTCTCTCCACAACGCGCGATGCAATCCACGCCCTCACCTCCCACCTGGAAACCGACCACGCTATATGGTTGAACATCCGGCGACCCGTCCAGAACTTCCTCTACCGCGTCATGAACAACTCCCTGCGAATCGGAGCTTTCTGGCTGCACATCCGGAACTACCAAGACCGAGCCCACTGCCCCTTTTGTGCAGACAAATCCCACACGCAGCAGTCCATCACCAGCTCTGGACATCCAAAATCGATGCCCGACTGTCCCTGGACCGTACACTAGCCAAAGACCCCCGCCGCACCGCAATGCGGTCACGTACCGACCACACTTACCTCTGAACTGGGTCACCGCACCCGAGGTTTTAGTGGGTATACGCTGCCCAGGCCCTCTGACCCTACTGAGTCAACCTAGACAGCTTACGGAGCCCCACACTGCCCCACATATTGGTGGGGGCCGTGGGGCGTGCGTAAGTGCATTTCCTCGGATCGGCTGCCGCCTTGGCGATCGTGTAGAACTAGGTTAGCCGGTTGCTGCACAATATACTGCATACGCCTGTCCAAAAAAAAGACTCAGTTCGAATTGAAGAGATATCAACACTTCCGCAAAGCAATTAGTGACCACGAAAGCTTAGCCTGACCCGCGGAATTTGATCATCCCTAGGACCTGCGCGCCCAAGCTGGAATGATGGAGGATACTAATTGTTGACCGAGAAGTCGATGGGAACGGTTACTTTTCTCGAACTAATTGCAGCATTGAACCAATAAACCATCAGACACAGTAACGTATTACAGGAGCCCCTTCGAGGCTTCGACCAACAAGCAAGCTGCCAAACGCAGTGTGGCACAAACGAGGATCCACACAGGGGCCCGCTGAGTGACTTGGACTTGCACAGGATGTCGGCAGCTCCCTGATCGATTATTGTACTCTCCGGAGTGCATGTTGCCCAATATTGCGCTTCGGCGACACTGCGTGCAAGCACTGACGAGTCGGCTAACCTAGAAATACTTCGCGACTTGAAGCTGTGGCTCGAAAATAGGGCCGGGTACTTAATAGTACGGGTATTGGTACCTGTACAAGAGTGCCTCCGGATCTAGAAGAGTAGGAACGACTGTCTTTCCTGCCTAAGGGTCCGCCTACGGGAGACTATCTCGATCGGAATGCTCACAGGATTCGAGCTTCCAGATTTTCCTTGCCGAGGTTGCAGTGCTTGGTGATTGACTACCGTCCGACGTTCGAAACAAAGTAGTAAAACTCACATGTACGAAGGGGTTGCATCAATGATATCAATGATCATTGGCAAGATGAAATATGCTAGCAGACAGGTTAGAAAAACAATGGTAACCGAAGACAGCATCATTGAGACATGAAATCTTTGCAGTGTATACAAAGCAGGCTGAGCCGATGATCGGCTACGGTTGATCTGAGCAGAGCATACTGGTAGAGCTAGAACAAGTTACTCGGGACAATTATTGCAGTGTGACAGGACCTTCAATGACGGCATCGGTATCTCTACGGGACACGGCGGGATCATTAGTAGAATCGCATTGACAAATGTCTCCGATATCATCATGTTGCGCATCGTTGCGAGAGCTGATCCACATCGTGAGTCCAGTCTCAAGTGGGCGCCGGTGCCCATCGATTTTCAGTTCATGATGGTGAGATATCGCCTCGGAGTGTGCCTCCGGCCCTCCGCTGTCATCTCTGGGGTCTGACACACTGTTATGAGCGTAATGCCACAGCTTCATTTATGTGTAAGTAACTGCACTGAAAATGTCGCAACAATCAAGAAGCCGACCACAATGCGCCGAAGCTGTGTTGTGCTTACAATTGGAATGGTCCGAGGATGATGTTAGATTCGGAGGAGAACTACAATAACTTTTGCCTCGAGGTTCACAGCCACACGACAGCGTGGGATACGGAATAATAAATAATGAATAATGGTTCGAATAGAAGGTTCTGCCAGACGTTTCCATCAGAAAAAGAAAAGCTCCAAACGCCACGGTCTCGTCACGGGTCTCAGACATTGACGGCGGGTATAATACGCGTTGGTACATGTATATGAAGCACTTCCTCTCCCCGTTCTTCTTTCCGGGACTCTAACGCGCCTTTATACCCTAGTTTATGTGCCAGGGCGTCTACCTCGGACCACGGATCCCGTCATGACCTCTGGATATGCCATCGCCACGTTGGTGCTGTTCATCGTTTCCATCTTCTTTGTGATATACCCAGTCTCGATACCCACTCCCCGTCCCTTGCCTCGAATACCAATCAACCTCACAACCGCGCCCATCCTCGCTATCGCGTTGCTCTGGGCAGCCCAATGCCTCGATCCAGCAGTCATTCGCAACGGCATCGTGGGCACAGAAGGTGTCAAGCCTTACAACATCCTCATCCTATTCTTCTCTCTTGCCTACATGGCCATTACTCTCGACATCACCGGTATACTCCGAGCTGCAGCCTTTTGGGTCAGTAATCAGGGTGGTCATAATGGATGGAGGCTCTATCTTTATTTCTATGTCATGCTCACTTTTCTCTCCATTCTCCTGGGCAATGATCCCGTCATCCTCTCTGGAACCGCGTTCTTGGTCTATTATACAGAAGTCGCAAAACTCGACCCATGGGCATGGGTCATGGCTGAGTTTGCTGCGGCCAACACCGCCAGCATGGTTCTCTTTGTAGGAAATCCCACCAATGTTTGTCTTTCCCTCGCAAGTTATTCCATGTTCACATGTTCTAATTCACGACTTCATACAAGGTCGTTATCTGTGAAGGTTTCAATGTTAACAATGCCGCCTTTACAGCGTACACCATTCTTCCCTTCCTTGGCTGTAATATCTTCTGCTTTGTTGCCCTAGCATTTCAATTCCGCAACAAAGTCCCGCGAAAATTAACCCGCGTCGCTCGTCAGGACCCCCGAAAAGCCCTTCTGGATCCCATTGGGGCCTGCTTTGGTAGCTTCATGCTCGGTGCAACGCTTATTCTCTGTCTCGTCGTCAGCTTTTTTGGGATCGACGTCTGGATGATTAGTTTGCCTTTTGCCGTTGGTAAACTCCTGTTTGATCTTGGCCGCGACTATTATCGCTACCGGCGCGGTATGGAGCCTTTCGGCCATGAAGTGCCACAGGATCAGGTTGAGGAGCTTAGTGAAGGATCTCCGGTTGAGGAGCAGCAGGTCGTGGGTGACAGCTCTTCGCGTCGCCCCTCACACAGTGATCTAGAACAATCGCAGTCTCTTCCAACCGACGAAACCGCCGTCGGGTCAGGATCCCATATGCCCAATGTAGATCCCAAAACGGTGCCACATACTCCTGAAGAGAACGTCAAATTGCCATACGTTTTTAGGTGGTATCGAGCTTACCTGGACGATCTGCACCAGCGACTAGACAAACGATTCCCAACTTTCATGACCGCGCTACCTCGGTTACCCTTTGCCCTCGTACCATTTGCCTTTTCTCAGTTTATCCTTATCGAGGCACTCAATCACCAGGGGTGGGTACAAGTATTCGCTGGCTGGCTCGTCCGAGCATCGGGAAGCCAAATACAGCCTACCATCTGGTTGATCGGAGTCCTCGGAGTCATCCTGTGCAACCTCTCGGGTACCAACATTGGTGCCACTATCCTTCTTACCAAAGTTGTCCGTGCAGCCGCTTTTCCATACGAAACCGATCGTGCCGCTGCCATCGCGCTTGCTGTGGCGTCGAACGTTGGAGCTGTCAGCTTCACGTTTGCAGCCTCGCTCGCGGGCCTCCTCTGGAAAACCATTTTGGGGCAAAAAGGCATCCACGTGAAGCAGAGGGATTTCGCTTTTTGGAATCTTTTGCCGATCTTGGTCATGACAACTGTAGGGCTTGGAATCGTATCCGCAGAGATGGCTGTCCTGTTCCACAAATGAACACATGCCTGCTACCCTTTGTGAGTATCCCTTGTAATCTGCCCCACCTTTCCGTATATGCATTATTCGGAACATTTGCTTCACCACAACTAGACATGTATCGATACACTTTTTTAATTTCGTTATCAAATGTCTCCTTGAACCATTATAATACAAAATGTATGTATATGAGACACGCTACATAGATCTGTAGTTCAAGGAACCCACGAGGCTCAAAAGATACCATTTCATACGAAGTGTCTCAACTAATTGGAATAGGGTCAGTGGGATGATCTTTCATCGTACACCGTGACGTGGACCGGTGACAAACAGCCTGCGTCTGAGTGGCGGCCAGGTACGGCTATGCACTGACATGAAAGCCTCAGGGTGAAGACACTGCAAGGTACCCATGATCAAAACTTCGAACGGCGAGGGGTGTGGCGGCCGATGGAAACATGTGTTGATAATGTGAGTCACAGTCCCACCCACCACTGGCACCTACGTCTCATGATCAATGACACTTTTTCTTTTTTTTGCCGATCGATTCGGAGCGGGCGGGCGCACATCCCCGGGCCCATGGAAAATACATCAAGGGTGGTGGGTTCCGCTCCGCACACGTTGTCTTGGTGATTTAATTCATTATTGAGCCACTGCACGACGTATGCTATAATACATAATGAAGGCGGACTCCTGGCGGATCCCCGTTGGACACAAGTACAAAAAAGGCGCTACGGTAGGGGCAAGTTGCGATTCCGTCGAAAACGAGAGTCATCACAATAAACGTTGACATACCTCACAGAAACGCGTTAACCTTACCGACGTCAAGGAATCCACATTGAAATTGATTGAATGAATTCACAGCCATGCAACCGACAAGTAGACGCGGCGCAGCGATCGGTCTACTTATTGTTGACCCATCACGGCGTGAAAGAGGTAATTAGGGTCGTCGTGCGACCCATAGTGTCATTGGCAAGTGGGTCCCGTTGACCATGCTGTGGTATCGATCGATCAACCAGTTGCAGAATTGGTATTTGTCATCCGATCAATCAATGATGGCGCGTGGTTGAAACGTTGACAGTTCGTGCAGGATTCCCAGAAATGAGAAACCCCAAGGACGCGGATAAAAGTGTTGTCGAAGAGTCCCATATGCAGATACGGTCGGGCCGATGAAAAGGCTTCGAAATGGAAATGCTTCCCATACGGGCAGTGTGTGACCCAAGGGCTCCAAGGGCCAAAGTATGACAGAGTTCAGCACCCCAAACTAATATTAATGGAGCAGAAGTTGCGGACGAGGCGGTGTCTCCAGCATGGAAAGCACGGCCGTGCTCCAGAGTGGAGTGCGGTCGTTTTCTTTGGTGTGGTACTTAATCACTGGTCGTCTCGCCAGCATTCGCCTGCCCAATCATGATTAGCGGCCAAATATCTCTCGGATGTTTTCGAAACCGCCCGGTGCGTCCTGTGTCTCCATTTCTGGGGAAAGAACGAGAAACTGTGGAATGCAGAGTTGAAGCAGTACTCAGTGGTTACTATTAGGGCGAGGGAAGAGGTCAAAGGCAGCGCGTGCGTCGATCCTCAATTAGTGTCGACGACTCGGATCGGATGTCCTCGTCGCGAGCACCCCATCAGGTTCAGCCCATGAAGTACCAGCCCCGGACGTGGCCATCATCACCTTTGAGCACGCCTTCGAGGGCCAGCGCGTTTGCGCGGGTTTAGTCTAAGTTGCAAGGAGCCTGAGGGCAATGTGCCGGTTGGCTCTTTAGAAGGCAGTCAACACTTTATGCAAATGACTAGAAAAAAATTAACGACAGGAGGAGTCGGACATTGCTGCTATTCCCCATCTCACCAATTCTAGTCCTCTGACTAGGACCCCCTTTTCGCTCCTCCCTGACGATCGAGGAAATTGTTAAGGTTAGTTGCAAGATGTTCCCATGACGTGTTCTAATGTCCGTTCTGAATCCGCGGAAAGAAGTCTTTAATTGTCACAGTTGCCTGATGACTTGTACGGTTCAGGAAGGTGTACATTGCCAAACGCGCATCCAGAAATTATCCTTTCTTGTCTCTCCACAAATCTCCGTGAGTGGTAATGCCTTGGAAAAGATGAAGGACGTTATCTTAGCGGCGATGCACGAGCATGACGGAGACTAGCTCGCCGCCATCAACAAGGATCTAGCGCTCTTCAAGGTGGAGGCGGAGGCCCGTTGGTTTGAACCTTGTTGATATAGCTTATCTTATCGCCATGCCATTTACGTTGACGAATTCACCGCATATGCCAGTGATTGGCATCTACCAACACGCAGATAAACCTCACAAGCTTCGCCAATCCTGAACCGGCCTCGGATGAAACTGAGTCTGATGTGTCTGATGATTTGGACGTTCAATCGGGCTGAATAATTTGAAGTGGGTTGTTCCAAGCAAAAGAAATGGAAAAGTACTGAATTTCTATTGGTTTGGGCAGCGGGGAGGTCGTGTTGTAGCTTCGTGTAATATCTCGGAGGTTTTAGACTTGTCTCGATTACCTGTCGGTTTATAGGTCACCCAACCCCATGCCCCCACGTAGACATCGAAATCAGACCACTGGAGATGTGAGAGGCTTTTCTGCTTTTCTTCGCTGGTCGTTTGCTGATCAAAATCGATTCCCCGCTGAAACTTCCTCCAATGGAGTTTGACTCCGTCGTCCTCAAGACTCATTCGGTTACATACAGTACAAAGCATCTTCATATCATCCCATCATCAAACCTTATCAAACCAAACCTCTGCCCGATCTCGCACCGTCTCGTACGTGCGTGTCCGCTCTGTTAACTCACCCACCAGTCCAGTCAACCCAAACCCAACCACCTCCCCATCTTCCACTACAAATTCGACCAGCCCTTCTGTTGTACCGATCTCCCTCGTCTCAAATGGCGTCCCGTCCTTCCCATATCCGTTCGGGTACAGGGTCGTGAAGTAGAGATCAAACAAGGCTCCACGCCGGGCACGCATGCGAACGTGCGAAGACCACATACGAGGCCATTCTGCAAGCAGATCCCCGAGAGGGCTTGGGCTGCCTTGTACGCTATCGACGACAGTGAAATCGGATCGAACGTTGGTGCAGTATGAAGATGCGCTAAAGGGTGCACATAGCGTGAGAGAACCATAACCAGGATTGGCGTACGTCCCAGCGACGGCATCCAAAGACAACGTAGAGTTCTCCATGTCAGAACGCGGCTCGGTCGTCGCGACGTCAGCGGAGGAAGAACTGATCATAGGTCAGTCAGGTAAAAAGTTACCAAGAAAAGCGCAAACCTGGTTGGTGTCAGCGGACTAGTCAAGTGCAATGCCGAATCGAGGATGTGATTCCAAATCAGCGTCAAAGGCTTGTCTTTGCTTTCACCATTTGCAAATATAGTCACACCGATCTCATCACTCGGAAGGAAAGAGACAAGGGTAGACAGCCCAGGAAGAGCGCCAGAGTGGGAGACAACCTGATGAGGCATCAGCAATGGAACATGAGAGGCTATGATGTCCAACTCTCACGTCGTGCCCGCGGTATGAACTACGCAACCAACCCATGCCATATCCAACGACGGAGTGTTCCGGGTCCGGTGGGTGGCCGGCACAAACGGAGTAGGAGTACGATGCGTTCTGGTACACAGATTGCGGAATGACTGTTCGATTGCCGTGAACACCTTTACCGATCCACATCGAGATCCATTTGGCCTGCATCGCGAATTATGTGAGCGGAACGTTCTGTGCATATTCAAGGAAGCGTCCAGGGACCAACCATGTCCACAGCATTTGTTATCACCCCTCCCGGACCGGCCATCGAAGAAGCCGTTTCTTCGGTAAAGCACTCGGGCACCCTACGGCCATCCTTCGTCCACCCTTGAGTGAACTTGCCAGTTGCCTCGGCTTTGGTGGGGGAAAACGTCGAAGACGTCATCCCCAGCGGCGCAAAGATGCGTTCTTCCACAAACGATGTGTACGGTCGGCCAGAGTACGTCTCGATGACGTGGGCGGCTACCATGTACATCTAATGCGAATGAGTCCGTAGGTGTGGAGATACGGCTAAAATACAGCGGCCTACGATGTTGTTGTATGACCAGTGCTCTCGGAGTTCGAACGCTGGTCGTAGATATCTCAATCGCCTGATCATTTCCTCTGGGGTGTCCGACGGTCCGTACGAAGCATCATGCCTGGTGGTGGTCGCATGAGTGAGGATGCCACGAGCAAACGACGCAAGGACACAAGCTCACCGCGGCAGCCCAGAGACGTGAGAGAGGATATCCCGTAGATTGGCTCTCTCCGACGCCCACTCGTCCATGAGCTGCCAGTCTGGCAACACGTCCCGTAGCCGTGTGTGCCAGGTCAACTCGGTCACGCCGGACGGGAGCGCAGTGACGTTATTGCCGTTTTCAAAATCGTCGATGAGGAGACCCAGTGCGGTCGCACAGAACGCCTTGGACACCGACGCCATGTGGAACAGTGTCTGGATTACAAGATCCGAGACGTCAGCCAGCAATGTCCGCTCATCTAGTAGAGTGTAAACCAGAGACCGCACGTACGTCTGGAGTCACTTCATCCCGATCCTCCGTTCGATATCCCCACGTGTGAAACTCGGGTTCGCCATGCTTTGGGATGACGGCGACAGACAGTCCAGTAATATTTTCGAGCGCCAACGTCTTCTCGATGAACGTCGATAGCTGCGGAGTGATGACGTTGCCTCGGTTCAAGTGGGTGGCAGGCTCTGCGGATGAAAAGATAAAGGGGATCTGGGGTAATCGAAAGGCGGACGACACGAGTGGCCATGCCACCAACCCGACGCCGACTGCAAGGAAAAGCACCATGATGGTAGCTCTACAACACACCGTTCAATCAGCGTGTCAAGTAACCAGAGTTGGTGAAGGATGGGAAACCATGGCGCAAAGATAACACGAATAGATCATTCCACCAGAAGTTTCCGCCACAGATTGATGACCACGAGACATATGGTAGTAGACAAATTTAGCGGTCTTCTTTTGCAAGTTGCAGTCCATCCAAACATTTGAGACCAATTTTACAGTAAACACCGCAATGCCGCGTCTCCGTCCAGATTCCAGGCGGTGTTGCAGCGTATTGTAGTATGGCTTGGTGCGGGAAATTGTTTCGCGATGAATATTGATAATCATGTTAAATGGAACCGGCCGGGGTGCCTGGCCCGGCACAAGGAAAGGTCAGGCGGGAGGCGTGCGGGTCTAGTCTCGACGTAGGACACAGGAACGGCTGAGATCGACGAGAAATAACTCGCAGCAGGCGCGCGACAGCGCGCAGATGCAGAAAAAATGAATTATTTGAATTGTTTTTCACGCTGGACATTAGTTCCGCCGCCGCTCCAGCCAATCAGAGACTCGATTTAAGCTGAATTTCACTAAACTCTTCGCCTCACTTCACTTTACTGCTACGCTTTAAACTCACTTTCCTCTACTTTGGCACCGCTTTTGTTTTTCTCTCCCACCTTCAACTCCCTCTCTCAGCCTAGTATGCTCGCCCACTTAAGCTGCTTCTGCCACCAAGGGCCGGAGGCCGGAGGTGGCATCATACAAGGGTTCTTCACTCAGCAGACGTTGGTTTCGCCCATCCAGTTTTCCGAGGATGCGTGTCGCCGCACGGGCGTGGTGGTGATTGGGCGGGAGTAGGTGGGAATGAAGGCCCTCCATCAATTCAGGCAGAACTGTGCTGAGTATTGGGTCGAGGAAATCTGGAGTCACATTGTCGATGCAGAGTTCGAGTACGCGTAAGCCTTGTGATACGAGGTCCGGTCCTCCGCGCAAAGCAAGTACAAGCGGGTGCATGAGGTATGAAAGATGGGGAAGGAGGTGAATAAGACGTAGCGGAACGGTGAGACAAATTTCCACTATCGTGTCCCTGCCCAATCCATCTGACGCAAGGAGTTGGCGATTCAAGCATTCCAGCATCTCCGGCAGTAGGGGTAAGAGCTCATTGTATATGAGTTCAAACTGCCCGCTACCACCACCGATAGCGCGAAAGAGGCCTCTGAGCAAGTGGAAGTAATTGGTTGGTTTGGTGGCCTTGGCAGCCAAAGTGAAAGAGTCCATGATCAACTTCGCAAGATGAGACGCCAGTATAGGTTCGTTTGCCGCAGAAATGGACGGAAACGGTTGGGTGACGGCAGCAAAAGTCAATTTGAAAAGTCGGATAGTCGTATAATCATCTTCACCGAGCAGTGGCAGACGATCGACCAGAAACTGAAGCACGATGGCAACCAGCGTCGGGGAAACATATTCTCGAGTGAACAGAAATTGACAAATGTAGAGGAGACCAGATCGCTTTTGCGCAGCTTGGAAGAACAGCCCCACCCCGCGTGTCCATACCTCTTGAAAGACTTGCAAATTCACCTCAAGAAGCACTGAGCTAAACCAATCCATTACTCCGGTTGTGGGCTCCGCGTCGAATAAAGCCATACACTTGATGCAGCTGGCGAAGAGGCGGAATATGACCGTTCCATCAGGAATCGGCCCTTCACATTTCTTCAAGCTAACGAGACAGTCACGGCAACCGTGCAGAAGCGTGCGGAATAGCAATCGGCACTCTGGAGTACGATAAGCTTGATATATATATGGGGAACGTGGTCACTCACCATGTATGACTTTTTCGGGCTTCTCCACTGCGCGAACGGCAGCCGCCACGGGGCGAGCTCTCTCAATTTGCAGGGCTGGAGACAGGGAGTCATCACCAGCTTTTGCTTTCTCCAAGCGCTCAAATGCATCGTGGAGCACATCCGCCATTGCATCTACTCTGTCCACGCAAGTCTCGAACATGGCACTGAGAATGCAGGCCGGACCCTGGGGAGTGGCTTTGGCTGTAATATTTTCGATCAAACTTACGAAATGGGTATGGTGCGTGCTTGGGAGGTGTGGATTGTGCATGAGAGTAGAATAGATTTTTGAGAGTCGCGCGAGCTGATCGACTGAAATATCGGTGCGAAGATGGTGAACAAGATGAGCGATGACAGCATACGCCGACGGGCTACATACAGAATGCGTCAGTGACATGAAGGACAAGCATCCAATAACCTACCGAAGGGTCTCTTGGCTGCCAATATCATTACCTAATAGAATTCTCTCGTTGAAAAGTTTGTCTATCTGGGGTAGGAGAGCCTTGCGATGGGGAGTGCCTATGAGATGTCGTAGTACGACCATAAGATCCTAGGATGTTGGGTTGGAATTTGTCTGGATCGAAAGTAAAGGTGCACACCTTACGGGCTTGTATGCCATTGGCAGGAAGGTCCTGCAACAGTCGGAGTGCAGAAAGGATAAGGCGCTCGCCAAATGAATCGAACTGCTCGGCAAAATTACGAATCATGTAGGTCACACACGAGATCATCTAAGGAAAGACTGAGAATAGAGGATTAGCAATCATGTATGTACCAACCTTGATCTGCGCGGTAATGAAATCACCATAGGCTTTCGGGTTCTTGATAGTTGTAGCCATGCCGGCCCAATACGAGCCCAATGCTTCGTAGTCCTCGCGTGCTTTGCGTTGAGCAGGAGACTCGAGAGCCAAGACTTCAAAACTGAGTCCCAAGGTGGTTTGTATTAGTGTTGTCACCATCAATGGATCACTTTGAGAAAACGTGATGACGACCCTGCCCATTTCCGCCAATACCTTGAAGCTGCGAATGCTAGGCATGACGATGTTGGCATCCAAGATGGGGGAATCTTCGGTAAGTGTTTCCTGCACTAGATCACTTATGTTGCGAAAAAGGTCCTGAAGAATAGCGAAGAACTCGTCTCTGAGTTCTTCGTTGAGAGTTCTGAAGGAGCGAAGCAAGTCGATGATGATTTTGCAAGAAGAGATACCATTTTCTTCGTTATCATGACGGAGTATGTGAAGGATGCCACTGAGAAAAGGGAGTGCGAGAGGCCGAACTGAATCGTTGTATGGGATGCGATGGAGGACCTCTAGAAGAACGCGCCGAAACTGGTATTCGAGCGAGTCTTTGTGATAAGCAGCTTCGCCAGAGCGAAGGATTTCTAGAAGAACTGGGATCATCTGTGGAAATACGCGTGCGGCATCCGTGTCTCTGACGGTGTCGGCGATCATTTCTCTGAGTTCGCATGCTACGGTATGCTTGGTTTTGAGATCTGAGGATGGACAATGGTGAATAGATGGAAATGTATGTGAGGAGAGACTAACCTATACTGGGATCAGCAATTTGAGCTGCACGCAGCTCCAAGTCCGCAACTGTGGCGAGCTGTGGTATGTTGTCCATGGTGGTGGCACGAGTGAAAGAGCAAGTGGATTGTTCGGCTCCATGTTACGCGGCAGGTTGGCCATTATAATAATGCAAAGGATCCCCACAGTCCAATTGCCCACGAACAACTAATTTCCTGATATTCTCATGTTTGGCTCTAAATCCACGTGACCTGTTCTATCCTAGGTAATTAGCCCCTGTTCCACTGAGAAGCTACCATGATGAGGTTTGTTCACCGAGTCGGAGCGGGAACAGAAGAAAACGCACGTCTTTCGCTGCCGTGCACGTCGATCCAAGGGAAACCGTGATGGGGCTCAGTAGTATGAAGCGCAGTACGGGCGTCAAGGGCGGAAAAGTGCGATAGGGGATCGCGTTGGGACCGGAACGGAACGGAAAGCACGCGGGTGGGCACGCTGTGCAGCGCCGGTGCATAATGGATCTGGGTGTGGTGATTGAGACCAACAGGTGACAATATCTTACACCTTGCCTAGCAAACTGCCTTGTAATGGATCATACATATTTTTGAGCATCTATCAATCTTACGAGTCCACGGGTAGCTCAGGCTGCTAGTAATTTATTAAAAGTACATTCAAGTTAGAATCTTGTGATAACTACTACGTGCTCGAGCCGGGCACTACTGTGGACACGTGAGAGCTGGTCTCCAGATTCTCCCCGTCATGCCCTCGGCGAACGTATAGAGGAAGACCAACCCCATGAATATGGTATTGTTCCCCAACCAATTCCTTGACCGCGACCATCAACTTGTCTAGACGTGTCAGGAGGGCAAAGGTGGTCGACACGCCGACACAAAAAATCCTACAAATTAATGCAAAGTAATGAAGAGACCCGTAGTATAACGAATGGCAACGTACAAATACTGCAAGCTCTCGAGCGTTTCTTCTGTCAATACCTTCGGTAGACCAAAGTCTTCTTCTGATTCTTCATGAATGATATTCATGCCATGAGGGAGCTGCAAGAAGCGGTTGACGAGCGGACACGGTGTCACCTGAGGAAGGGGATTTCCGGTCCGAAGAGAAGATGATATCATGCCTAACAAAGTCATCTGACCAACTCTAGCCAAGGAACTGGGGGTCGCGTACTTATGACAGCCAATACATCACCAAGGAAGTCCGCATCCGACATCCGCGTTCGCTTCAGGAATGCCTGCGCCCATGCGGGTTCCATTTTCTCTAGGACAGATGTCAAATGAGACAAAAGACCCGATATTTGGCTGAGCAGATCCATGAGAAGTAGTACACCGCAGGTGTATGAAACACACCGCACATCTGTAAGTCGAGAATTCGTTGGTACCTCTCAGCAGGCCATCTTCCCCGGAGCGAGAACTGACGAAAGCAGGTAAATAAAAACAAAGCTAGCCCTGTACTGAGACAAACCTCGTAAACGGCATTTTCCTTTAGCACGATAGATCTTTTCAATTTGCTCAGGATAGCAAGAATGTGCTGAAAAATCGCGGCTGTCTCTCCCTCGTTCTTCGTGTATGCAGATGAGATCGTGGAACAGTAAACGGACCCAATCTCCGAGGTGGTAGTAGCCAAAGTTTTCCGTTCATAGAGACGAATCGTCGTCGACGGAGGGAGGAACGAAAAAATGCTACAAAAGCGTTGAGAATAAAGATTATTCGCTTCAAGGGAAAAAAATACCCAGCAGCTAACACACCAACTACCACGAGGACGAACCGTTTCTGTTTAACGGGGTCAGAAAAGGTTGATAAGTGGTTTGACAGACGATTCTACCCAGGCAACATCGATGCCATATCCTGGTGAGGATGCAGCAGCAGCAGCAACATGTGTATCAATGTACGAATATCCATAAATCTTTTGATTTCAGCCAGTCTGCGTGTGCGAAAATAGGCAGTGGCTCTTACTAAAGCAGTAGTAACCCATATGATCAAGTTCGTCATTGGAGAAACAGGCCAATAGAGGCGAAGGAAAAAAAAGAACGGGAAACAGACAAAGCACACGGCTGCCAAACCGAATGGATTCCCATGGCCGGATCCAGTTGAAATATACCTTGCGTTTGCCAGTCAGCTCGTCATGTATGCATGCATTTAAAGCAATACCAACCACATCAGGGTACCAATGATTCCTCCAACGAAAGTGCTGATTATCCGTGCCACAAGCCCGAAGGTGGTGTCCCCACGGAACCGAGAAAGAGTAAGCTGAGCCATAATGCTGTTTGTATCAATGAGTCAAGCATATCTTGCAATGTAAGTACGCAAACTCACACAGCCCATACAAATTTGTTTTCTCAAGACATGGTCAGCCAGCGAGAAGAGTGAAGTGAATATATGGAGGATACGTACTGTATGCGTATTCTGCGGATGACTTGAGGAAGGATGGCAACGATAGGAGGACTATAGTCAAATCAGTATCCGAATCCTCCGACCGGGATGAGGGGCGAATATGTCTCACTTGTCAATATACCGGCTTTCAATGCGAAGAGAACATTTCCTCCTCCTATACCTGTCACTACATGATACATCCAGTTTATGGTCTTCTCCAGCACATTTCGGGGAGGTAAGGCATCAGGATCCCGACGGATAGCTTGTCCAAGGACTATTGGAGAAGTCGGATCCAAACCAGGAATTATATCTAAGAGGGACCCAAAGTCGGTTATAACCTTGAGTAGACGAAAAAAGAACACACCGGGATTCTCGTCATCGTCCCTCTCCACCATTTCAGATGGCTCCCATGTTGTCCGGTGTACCAACTTCGACCAATCGACCATTGGGAACCATACTCTCGGTAACTCTCTGTCATTTTCCAATCGGATTATCTCACCCAGCTGATATACAGATCAGACTTCACCAAGGGTAAACATGACGGTCATACCATATTCTGGATACTTGCAGCAAACTGCATCAGATGGTACTGATAGACAAAGCAGTTAAAAAGATGTCTGTGAGGCACGATTTCGCGCTCCGTCAAAGGGTCATCATCAGAAGTGAACATGGGTCGATAAGGACCAAGGACGGTGAACCTTTTGAATCATAACCATCAGTGTTTGTGACGTTCAGTTTAACGATATCGAAAACCTTTTCTTGTTCGTGAACTCGTCCAGATTCAGCGATAATTCGTGGTGCAGCTCTTCGTATTTCTTGATCCTAACCCTGCGAATCCGTTGCTTTTCTTCTCGGTCCGCCCAGAAGTTGAAGAGACTGTTTTGGGTAACACTAAGCCAGTCGCATGCGCCCTGAAGCCCATGTTCACAGCTTTCGAGCAAGTCTCGGCAGCTGGTTCTCAGTAGCTCGGTGGCCGTTGCAACATGTGCCAGCGAATCTGGGTGGGACATGTGCTCTGCTTCAAGGTTCAGATATCGAAGAGATTCAAAAACTCCTACGGCCGATTCCTTTCCTGTAGCGCGGGAATGAGCGGTATGGCGAGAGGCTGTGTGCATAGGAGGTGAGCGTCGTCGTTGGCGATGGTGAACTCCCGTGTAGTGGGTGTGACGCTGTCCCTGTGGAACGTGATGGTGATGATCGTGTTGGTGCCTCTTTGTCTCGGATACTATTCCATGGCGATCCGCGTCTTCTGTATTGGTGGATGGTTGGTCTTGGCCTGACGACGCTGGCAGGGAATGAGACGGGGAAGCTAGCGTCGGTGTCGCAGAAATTGATGGAGCAGGAGTAAATTTCTCTCTTGTTGGGTCGATCAATGTATAGTATACACTTATGCCGCCCGCCTTTACAATGAGCTGCCTCGTCAGAACATGAATCCGGGTATAGTCCGAGGGTGCAAAGCGACAATAAACAACGTCCATCCGTTGCAGACGTGCGGCAGAGGCAAGTAGAGCGAGTGCGCTTTCTGCTTTGCTGACAGCCGCAACGATTGGGGTCGCTGAGAATCCAGAAGTAGTGACATCTTGTTCCAGTCGCTTGTGGAGTTCTTTGGTCGCCGAGACAATGAATGATAGTGCACTCTGTAAACGCTCAGTGAACACGGCTGATTCAGAGGTGGGAAATAAGCCAAGCGACAGAATCAGAGCAATGGCGGTATGGAAGGTCAGCGGGAGCATAACGAGCCGTCCAATCTGTGCTTGCGTCAACCACGTAGGAGTATGTAAACAGTAGACGGACCGTGTAGTAGGGGTACGGAAACAGAACAGCAGTTGTCAAACAAATGTCTGAATCATTTTTGTGAGCTGATAGTAAGCGAACGTGTAGTTGTTGCCTTACCAATAAAGATGCACCCAAAGATACATGCGATAGTGAGCGGCCCAGGACCGAGGCGTGATTTGATATACAAGAAAAAGAAGGTTCCAAAGAAGAGAAATATAGCGATTATGACAGTGGGCTAGAATTTCGAATGTAAGCGTAGCCACTCATGTCGGCGTACTGGAGCATACTCACGGCGACTTCGAGGTACTGACCAGAAAAAATGCTTTCCGGGGACGCAACGGGGACTTTATTTGATCGCGCGAGATCCGCCAATTTCATGCCCAAACAAGACCAACTGTGAAAACAAAACTAGTTGGTGAGTAATATGAAGGGTCGGAAATCTACTAACGCCCAAGCAGATGCTGAAAACGTGAGAATTCCGAGCTCACGCTGAAGGACGGTAATGAATGGGTCACTTGGTGGAGAGAGAAAGGCGGCTAAGCATCAATGAGCTTAATGATTGCGTAGGGACGGACGACCTAATAATTTACCTATGATAATCAGGAAAGCTGCCTGGGAGTCCCTTGGATTGAGAAAAAGGGAAGAGATAAAAATAGAGAACACCCACTTGCCCCATCACATCCAATGTTTCTGGGATGAGAAACAACAAGAGACTGATCCAAGCAGCCAAGGCGCTCCGTAAGACCGGTTTCCATTTCGACCAGCTCCAGTTCGCAGGTATCCAGAGGAACATGGACGGGAATTTTTCGGAATGCCAGAGTGGTGATGATTTAGCAGAAGAATTTGCGGCGGGCTTGTTTTCATCCTTTGGATGACCGTCTTTCTCTGCGTCCATACTCGGACCGCGGTGCCGTTGGAAGAATCAGAAGATCAAAGTCTTGAATGTGTTTGACTCGGTTTCTTTCCAGAGACCTTGTCCTGAGTCTGAGGAAGATGCGGTGACCTTGAAAGAGCAAGCCTGAGGGACAGTTAGATATGATGCGCACGGCAATGACCGGGTCACATTTCGTCATAAACTCCGACTAGCCGCTACCCGTGGCTTACGCCACTCAACAATTGATGGATAAGTCCCAAGAAATATGTATGATTGCAAGACCTGGATATTGCCACCTGCTGATTTCTGGATGCTTGACACCTCGGACCTCCGGCCCTCGGTGACCCCCAAGTGTAAATGCCAGTGTGAGAACAGGTGGATAGTGTATCACTGTGTATGTGCTTAGTGAATATGCTGATAAATAACTGTACGTATCACTGGTGTCTGTAGAGTAACTTGCCACTTCCCAAAGTTACCATACTTATATTTATAGTCTCTATCTGGTACATCAGAGTATCTACAAAAAGGTAAATATCAATGGGACATGAGCTTGGGGTGTGGCTTGGTTAAACAGATCCCCTGTAGTTGTCCAGGAGAAGACCTATGTCTGTCCGTTGTCAGATCCGAGGATTCCGGCTGTTCATATCATGAGATTGACTACCATTATCCTTGTGAGAGTCATTAGTAACAGTAACTCAATGGGGGCATTCCAAGCCACCATCCATCCTTTAGGCTGAATCAGTGTAACCAACCGATGCAAGCAAATCCAGTTAAGGCCAAAGTTTGTGGCAAGGATTACCATGCTGCAATTGGAAGAATAAATAATTCCACCTTTGAATAAACAATATTTAGTCGGATCTAAATTAAAGGTTGAACATGGGAGAACAAACACGAAGAAAGAGCCGCACCGTGACCTAGGGTTCCACACGGGTACGGGTGCGACGTGCGTGCCAGCCTAAGTGCACGGCCACTGGCATATCATCACGATGTCGTGGTGTGGTGCTGCCAGGACGCCGCGTCATCATTGTCGTCATTGTTGCCTCGCCGTGTCGGACGCGTCGTCAATGGAGTCGCCCATGTCACCAGTGGGCGTTGCGTCGTCCGACATCGTCCGAGTCATCGAGTTGACAGTTGTCTTCGTCTTCGTCGTGTCCTCGCGTCCTCGCGATGTGGGGGGGGTGCTGCGGGAAAGAGGTGAGCCTTGAGTGAGTGAGTGAGTGAGGAGTGAGAAAAGTTCTCCCTCATCCTCACGTCGCCTCCACCATGCGTTGCATTGTCACTTCGTCAGTTGTCGTCGTGTTGTCGTTGAACCATCGTTGGGTGAGCGTACACGCGTGTGAGGGAGCGCACGGCGTTGTTGTCGACGTTGCAGGTGAGGGAGCATGTGTCACTGTCGATGACATTGCGGGTGAGGGTGTCATTATCGTCAACGTTGTTTGAGGGAGCGTGTATGCGGTGTATGCATGTCGTCTATGTATGTCGTCGTTGGCATTGTGCATGAGGGTGCGTGCGTGCTATCGTTGTTGTTGACGACGCGGGTGAGGCCGGTGAGGGTGCGTGTGTGCGTGAGTCATCATCGTATACCCGTGCACTGGCAATTCCCTACCGTGACTCGGGGGAAGAGAAAGATTTCAGAAACCTTGAGCGGCTGAGCCTTCTCTTGTCGTTCGCGTGAGAAGCGCTCGCGTGTCGTTAGCCCGACTCGTGAACGCGTGAACCTTCAGCGCTTCAGCAACTGAATTTGCTTGGGCCATTTGACTGGGACCATTGACGTTCTGGTGCGTTTGACAGAAATGGACACGTGATGAGTCGACCAGTGAGATGAAAGAAAAAACACAGCATCACACCACGTGGCATGTCGAGATGTCGAGCCAATGAGAGAGCGAGAATGAGCTTGTGTTGAGCCAATGAGAGAGCTAGAATTCCAGATTCTCACGCTAGACATCTTATAGTATAAGATTCGCTCGCGTATACATACTTGACAACCTGGTTCCTGTTCCTGTTCCTTTTTATGTAATGCGATTAGATTGCATTCGCTGATAAGCGACAAAAGGTTTCGACGTTCACGCACGAACCATCGTCCCCAATGACTTCACAAAGCTATAACCTGTCTACGCTGTGCTTCAGATCCCCAACGTCATTGTGGAAATTGTCAGACGACGGGGTAGTGTCAGAGCTAGGCGCAGACTTACGTTGTGAGTCCTGTGCTTGCGAAGACTTCTTCTAAGGGACTACGCCCCGATCATCCGTAATGTGTTTTTCCAGGCATATTTCCGCTCTCTAACAAGGGCATTATCTTCCCCATCGAACTCATTTTCTCACCGTCCAAACAGCAAGATCCGCCCATCAATTTTTACACATACAATCGGTACAAATCTGTATTGGTACACTGACGGTCGGCGGTGAAACTTGGATACATTCTCGTCGATGTTGAACTTCTGGTCTCGTTCTCCCTGTGTTTGGTCATGTTTTACATCTTGATGTCCAGGTTGATATGAACGGCCTTGACGGCGGTGTAGCTGGAATCCAGGGTCCCTCGATAAACAAACAGCATCGCAAGGGACAGAAGAAAAGTCGCACTTGTGCAATGCATACTCGCCCAACTCCCTCCCAATACCGCTCTGCTTGAAACCACCAAACGGCACATTCGAATTCACTTGGTTCACGCAGTTAATCCACGCCGTGCCTGCCCTGAGCCGATGCGCCGTTTTGATAGCCCGGTTCAAGTTCTGCGTAAACACAGCCGCAGCGAGACCGTATACAGTGTCGTTGGCCTGTCGGATCACGTCTTCCTCATCCTTGAATTTGATGACGACACCAACGGGACCGAAAATTTCTTCTCGGACGATCTTCATGTCCGGGGTAGTGTTGGTGAAGACGGTTGGTGCGATGAAGTAGCCTTCAGAGCCTAGACGCCCGCCGCCGGTTTCGACCTTGGCGCCAGCCTCCTTGCCGGATTGGATGTAACCCATGATACGCTACGAAAATAAAGTAAGTGAGATAGGGGATGCTAGAAGGGTCTGTAGAGACCACTGACATCGAATTGGATCTCAGAGACTTGAGGACCTTGGTAGGTCTCAGGGTGGAAAGGATCCCCGACTTTGATTGCCTCGGTTTTTTGGATGAAGCGCTTGAGGAACTCGTCGTAAATACCCTCCTGGACGAAAATACGTGATCCAGCACAGCACGCCTGGCCATGGTTCCAACTGAGAATGACATCAGTTCTCGACTTTACTTAATTGGTGAAGACGAACAAGATACCAAACGCAGCCCAGTTGACGGCCTGCTCCAAATCTGCATCGTTGAAGATAATGTTGGGGCTCTTTCCCCCTAGTTCCAATGTTACGTTCTTCAGGTTGCTTTTCGCAGCCGCTTCCATGATCTTGCGACCGACAAGCGTCGATCCAGTGAAAGCAACTTTTTCTATTTTCATGTGGTGACTGATAGCGTTGCCAACAGTGTTACCATATCCAGGGAGAATGTTGACGACGCCACGAGGGAAACCGGCCTGGTTGATGAGATGGGCCATGCGAAGTGCAGTCAGGGGAGTAAATTCGGAAGGCTTGAGAACAATTGCGTTGCCAGTTGCGAGAGCGGGCCCGAGTTTCCAGGCCAGCATCAACACTACAGAGAGGTAAATCATATGGCTAGCTCTTGAGATAATGATGGAATACGGTACTCACGAGGGAAGTTCCACGGAATGATTTGACCGACGACACCAATGGGCTCGTGACGAGTGTAGGTGAGTTTAGCTTCAGTAGTCTGTGAGAGTGGGATGATGTTATGTTTTGAATGCAAATGTCTGTTGGTAAACGCACCTCTTGCACCTGACCGGTAATCTTGTCTGCCCAACCAGCGTAGTAGCGGATACAATCGATCGAGCCAGCGACATCGGCATTCCTGGCCCAGGTAAATGTTTTACCTGAAGAACGGATCAGCAAACTAGAATCGCAATTTATTCCTGCAGGAAGCTCACCGTTGTCGAGTGCCTCGAGGGCGGCCAGCTCGTCTGCATGGGCCTCCATCAGGCTAGCAAGCTTGCCAAGAAGGACACTGCGTCGGGCGGCGGGGGCATTCAAACCCCAGACGGTGTCAAAAGCCTTCTGAGCGACCTCGACGGCAATGTCGACATCCTTGGCAGTGGCTTCGGGAACGGGAGTGATAACCTTTCCAGTAGCTGATGAACGTGGTTGATGAAAAGGGGCTTTGCAGAGGATAGAGACTAACCTGGGTTAATGACGCTGTGAAGATGGAGATTGATCAGATGTGCAGGGCGATATGTCAGACTCTGAACAGTTGAACAGTTCTCACTGAATGGATGTGCGATCAGAGCCTTGACGGAACTCGCCGTCGATGAAGACACCAGTTTCAAAGGAGACCTTTCCCTTGTAGGCGGGGGTATCAAATTCGTGGGTGAAGACAGAAGTCATGACGAAGGCGTTAGGGAGGGTAGAGCAAATAGGAGACGTATATATAGGCCGGAGGCCTCTGAGTATCAAAAAGGCCCTAAATCGGTCTCATTCATTCGTAGTGCGTGCACATGCCTGGGAATGGCGGTGGTGCCAGATCTTCCGACAGGATCACTTGCTCCGGATCGTATGGCAAGATCATGACGAGTCGCCGATCGAGGCTCAACAGATGGCATGCGAGTTTCACCAACAAAAGAGCTTTACTAGGTCTCCACACAAACCCAACGGTTGTATCCAAATCCCTGGCAGCCGCGGAGGTAATCGGAGGCAGTATCAGCGATATAAAAAGAAGGGAAGCGGACGGGCCTTGCTGGGAATCGAACCCAGGCCACTTGCAGTCGCGGTATTCGCCCAAAGCAAGTATCGTACCTCTAGACTACAAGGCCAGCTGACAGACGATGCCCCGCGATGGCCATAAACGTGTCACCGGCGATATCGTTGGCTACTATGTCAGATTCAGATACTCGCTTCCCAAAAAAGCCGACGCCGTGGTGCCAACTCCGATGCCGATCAGCTGTTACAGTTCATGTCAGCACCCTCTGACAACGTGTCCGGCATTTTACGCAATCACTCCGATTCCCCCTTGACGCCGACCACCATGCCGTTTTTTTAAATGTCATTTCCGTGCACCAAAGCCATTTCCGTGCACCAAAAGTTCCCATCACGAATACTTGGGGTGCCCGGCGCAACAACCTATCTGAACTGATGAAAAGGCAATTCTTTCCTAATCGACTGGGATTCTTTGGGAAACAAAACACTTGTTAAACTTGTCCGTGGGACTCTATTCTGCCTTAGCCTTGCAATGTCATGTCCATGAAGTACTGTGGCTGCGACGGGTTCTTCGCTGTGGTGGCAGACCAAGAACTGATGCTACCTCCCGTTACACTGTGTTCTCCAGTCAGGTGACACCGGGGAGCGGGCCGGGTGTATGCAGGGTGCGCAATCAATTAAGGAGCCTTCCAACACACATTCTCGAAATCATGTAACGCTGTATGTCATGATCAATTTCAAGAAAGTACCTTTAACTCCCTGGATCACGATCTCCGAGTTCGGCGCTTTTTGTTTTTGTCTAACTCGCATTACTATTAAATGGCAAGTGGTTTTGATCAGCATCTGAAAAGCCTTATCCTTCCCAACATTGACTCTAGATCCTGTTGCTTGGCGAAGATGGCTCACCGACTTGATGCAAAAGAGCAAGAGCCTTGCCATGTCTTCCAATCAAGAGTTCGATGCATCTGAAGCACTGACGTGTTGCGTCTTTCTTCTCCTGCAGCAACCGATTTCACTCCTTGCAGGCACACATCTTTCGATTTGGACGTGACCATCGATGTCCTGTCCGATATCTACATCACGATCAGAACCCCTTTCTTCTTTCCGGAACGCTCTCCGCGCGGACCCGCAAGGAAACGATGGCATACTAGCAAGTCTGATATCGGAGCGTGGCACCACTATAATAATAAAGCAACGAAGTTCTGATCGATAGTGACCAAGAATACATCTTCCGATGGACGTGACCATCGATGTCCTGTCCGATGTCTACATCACGATCAGAACCCTTTCTTCTTTCCGGAACACTCTCCGCGCGGCCCCGAAAGGAAACGATGGCGTACTAGTTCTGATATCGGAGCGTGTCATGCCACTATAATAATACAGCAACGAAGTTCCAATCGATAGTGACCAAGAATTAAGAATACCCGACCTCAAGCTGATTCCAGAGCACGAGTGAGATCTGGGAACGACTGAAAGACGGCTCGGCTTACCGCTTGGAGTCCCCGACTACTACGGGCCACAGTGGGCCGACTGAAATCAATACACCAACCAAGCCTTGACCCTCTCGATCGCCTCCTCCCATCCTCCCTCCCCCCTCTCCAATTCCGCCACGCTCTCCACCTCCTCGCGTCCCAACTTCAACTCGTTATACAGATGCGGAAATAATCCCTCGCCCGGCCGTGGACCACACACCGCCCCCTTGGGATCTTCCCATTTGATCAGGCCCTTACGCTCGAGCGGATTGTACGGGATGCGGAGCACAAAGACACGGGGATCGGTCGTGAAGAAGTGGACGAGGGTGCCGAGGATTTGCCTGGACGTAGAGAGGTGCACAAAGCCCGATTTTTTGTCGATATCGGACACGGGGAGAACGTCGGGTAGAGCTGCACCGTCCCCAGCCGGGACGGGTGAGGTGTAGGGCACGAGCTTGTATACGTACGTCGGGTTGTCTTCGCTGGCAGTCATCTGGCGTCGACGTGGTACGGGTGATTGATGCGAGATCTCTCTCGTTCTATACATATATGTACTAGTTGATCCCGCTCAGTCACACACACACACCTCCATGTGAAAGATAAAATGATAGCGGACTTTCACCAGCGAGAGCAAATGCAAAGGGATGAAGGGTATCTCTACGTGGCGGAGAAAACATACATAGTTACAGGCTTACAACCGATCCAAAAGAAAAGAAAAGAAAAGAAGAAAAACGAAAGGGATTATCTCCCACAAATGATACACATCCATTAAGAACTTGGCACGAGCAATGATAAGAGTATGAAATGGGCCGGCACAGTCGATAGAAAAGAATGGTCGAATGGGCCACTACAGTAGAGGGGGAAACGAGAGAAAGAAAAAAGGAAGAAAGAGGCCAATCCAGAATAGAAATCTCATTCACTAACCCGCACTTCAGCGGATATCGTCCGTCAACACCGCCTTTACACCACCACTCTCCGTACGTCCGCCGTCTCGTGCACGCGCGTGATTCATCCGTTTCTCGTAATTCCCTGCCTCGTCCAAGCGTTCGTGGAAACTCTCCTCCAGCGACCGCGGGAACGGGAAGTGCCCCTCAGGCTTCATAGGAGGCGAGGGTGCATTGACCACCGGTACATTCGCCTTTTTCGATTTCCTGCCCTTTTTACCCTTCCTGCTGGTCCTGCTCCCCGTGGATTCTGTCGATTTGGCCTTGGACATCGGCGGGGCGTATGGACGTTCGACCGACTGGGCAAGCGGCGTGGGCATCGACGGATCTACCCAATCATCATCATCCTCCTCGTGTGGGTTAATCTCTTCAAAGTCATCGTTCTTGGAAAAATCATTGAGACCGTCTTCGTGTTTATCGACCTCAAACATCGAGTTCGGACCAGGAGTCATGGGGCCCATAGGATCTTCCTCCGTATCGCCCTCGGAACCTTTCCTTCCGCCCTGGACGCTGCTACGCACGGGAGAAATGGATGCTGACCGCGTGTCAAAGAATTGGTCTTCACCGTCGTGTCTGCGCATAGGCCGTCCATCTGGGCCTTCGCTGTCGACCACTTCGACATCGTCTTCTTCCACGGCGTCCATATCCATTTCCTCGGGATCAGAGATGGACTCGAGACCCATGAATTCATCCGAGTCAGACGGCCACGAGGGAGGCTCGTCTTGGATGGTGAACATCGTCTTGTACTTTGTATTGAGCTGATGATGGCAAATGCAGGTCAGACCATCGATAACAAGAAAAGATTACAATGCAAACCTCGTTGACGCGTCGTCTCAGGTCGATCCAGTCCTTTTCTTCTTTGCACAGAAAGCCAATGAGCATGCTGGGATCAAGACCACTGAGTGGCATCTTGCGGACACGATCGCAGTGAAAGGTCCGTAGTTCTAGGGTGTTATATTGTGTGACGTAGTGCTCTGCCACTGTGTCCAAGTCTTCCTCTTCGATTCCGAGCTCGCGGGGATCTAGTTCAGCACCGTTGAAGTGAGGAGTCGGTGAGGCTGGCATACTTGCAATTTGCCAGCGCGATAGGTGTTGTGACGAGGAGGAGGAGGCGCTCGAATCCGTTGAGAGTTGGTGTTGTAGAGGGGATGGAGACATGGGTGCGTGGTATGAGAACGTAGACGAACCTGTCCTCACGGACGACGGAGATGTGGGGGCGCGATAATGATGGGAAGACGTAGACTGTGCACCGGGAGAACGCGTTGCTGCGCGCCGATCTGATGCGTTTTCGGGTGTGGTCTCGCGCGTGCGAACGGTAGGATAGTCATGTACAGATGAAGGCGGTGCGGGACGGAGGGGAACCGTCGCACGTGCGTGGTGGGGATCGAGGTAGAAAAGATTATCAGCCTGAGCGCCCATAAAGTAGTACGAAGACGAGGGGCGCCCTCCAGCGATGCCGACGGATTGAGGGAATGTATACAGTGCCTGGCGAGAACTGATTCAGATCACAGTTGGGGACGGAAACGACAGGGCTTACTTTGATAGGCTCGTAATAAATAGGATTAACGCCGTCGATGCCCAGACGAATGCCAATCAACACAAGCACTGCCTGACTGCCCCACGACGATCTCCCGTGCCGGCGTGGAGAACCGAGGTGGGGGTTGGAAGCTGCATATACATCAGACTGATACACTACCCCGTCAGCGGCGATTGCCACCCCGAGGCCAGCTTCAGGGAAGGCATTTACAAGGGTTCTGTGGCGGGTGCTGAGGATGCTGCGGATAAAATGGCGAGACGGGATTCTTACTTGATTGCACCAGCGGCTGTGCTGGGACCGAACCACTGACCGACGTCCTTTCCAAGGTCTTTACCAGCGAGAGCCATGCGGTGAACGCTAAACGGAGCTTGAGGTAACGGTGAATCGAGGAACCAGGTTAGAATCTGGACATATGTGGCAAAGTCGTTTGTGTGAACAGGGTACGGAGGCCGCCGCCATTCTGGGACAGGGCGCAAATGAGCAAACGGACGACGTGGTATGGAATGAAAAAAATGTGCTTACCTCTGCCGAGGTGTAGATGAAGAAGGGCATTGGCGAGTAATGATTGACCTGTGCGCAGCATGCAGCCCCAACCAGCATCGCTTGTCCAGCCCTTTTCGCCTGAGCCTGGCCAGTTCCACTTTCTGGTGCGGGGGCTAGAGGAAATTGCAAGCTGGGCACCGGAGGCCAAATCGGCGTCGAGGGACGAGAGATTGGAGTCTCTGATGGGAGGGAACTGGCTGCGATAGGTGAGCCATACGCGAGAGGTGAAATCGGCGTAGAAGGCGGGTGGCCAGTTTGCCGCGGGGTTCTTTGCAGAGGATTGCTGAGAGTGGGATGTTTCGGAGAGGGTGGCGGAGGAGGACGAGTTTGAGCGGAAGGAGGGAGTGCGGCGAGAGTCAGTTGATGGACGTCGTACGGGAGTGAGTTGTGGGGGAGGTTCGTAGCCTGGATGTTGTACGCCGAGAAGCCAGATGGGATCGGAACACTTGTCTGGTGTTGAGTCGCTGTCGAGGAGAAATCGCATTGCACGGTCGAGATGACCCTTGCCGTGTTTGGCGGCGTTGAGGAGGGGATTTGACTTTGACTTTGGTGAGGACATGTGGGCAGAATGTGAGAGGATGGAAGGCAAGGAAAGGTCGGTGGAAGAGGAGCTGAACGTGTGTGAGAACCAGCCAGACAGTCTAGTGGGCAGATCGGATATGCGCGTCGATGACGAGGGAGTGTACACTGATACCGACGGTCGCATCTCCCCAGCAACGCTGAACGGTCGCTCGCCACGTCCCCACCCCCGACCACCCTCACCGCTCTCGACGATCACCGGTATCTCAATGCTCTCCTCGTCGCTGTCCCCGGCCACAGCCTCCTCGTGCGCATTCCGGCTCCCAGGCCGGCTCTTGCGTGCTCCCGCGTGCTTGGGCGACGCGGCAGACGAGGGGGGAGACGTGTGTGCCGACGAGCTTGAGCTGGCAATGCTTGCGGAGCTGTCGGTCGCGGCGGGGTCCGTCAACGACTTGGACCTCTGCTTCTGGAGGAACTTGGGCAACTTCGAGCCGTGCTGTGGTCCATGGCTGGGCGACGACGGGGGCGGGGGCGTGCTGCGTGACTGTCTGGACATTGGGGACGTATAGGTGGTCGTCGTCGTCGGTAGTGGAATTGTTGTTGTTGTTGTTGCAGCCGACGGTGTGGACGAACCAGCCGCGTTCCTGTGCTGTGTTGAGTTTGGGCTTGTCACCCACTAGCGAAGTGCTTCGAGTCCACAGTCGCACGAAAAAAAAATATTATCCCAGAATATCTTCGCTACGTCGCTCCTCTACCGACCGTAATGATGTACCCATCGACTAATTCTCTGATTGATCTGTTTAGTCGACTTTGCTGATCTCGCTGTCACAGGCACACGCTCCAGAGGAGCTTGCGCCCCAGCTTAGCGATGCCTTTCGCACCAGCTTCGTCACAATGAACGAAATACCCAAGCACAGGTACATCTTATCGCCTCCCTTCCAATACCCACTCATCGCGCGGATCAGCGCGATCGGATTTTCGACATTGCAGACGTGCCCTTTACGGCTGTGTCCCCCAGAAGATCCAGCGATGAACTCGGCTTCTATACCGGGATTCTGGGCAAGTACATCGTCTTCCCCAATTAGTCCCTCTTGTTCACGACGATTCCGAGGCTGAAGGTGAACTCGGAGAACAACATGTTGACCGTACAATACGCAAGTGCGTATTCGTCTCGCAACCGTTCGGCACTAGGAGAACTTGAAGTCAGTCGTGACGTCACGTTCTCATCCTGAGGCTCTTCGCCCCTTCTTGCCTGAAATCGATACTTTCGCTCGCCACAACCACTTCAAACGTTCTCCATACCATCCTCAAGTAATTTACAATCGTGACGCCAGATCAGTCTGGTATCTATACGTTCCCCACAGGCTCATCTCACCGAGTCTCGCGAAGAAACACTGGTGCAGAAACCTAATATCTAGGTGTAACAAGGAGTCTGTCAGAACTCAGTAACCCGGTATAGTATAGTCACATCCATGAAACAGTACGTGCCTGCATTCCCCTTCATTTCATCTCTTTCTAACGCTATTTGGTCTCCAGTTACAGGCGCACGCAAGAGGAAGAAGAACTGTCAAAAAAGTCTGGGCCAAGGGCCGCACAAGTATGCCGTATTGGCAGCACTGAAAATACGTAAGTATCAGAGCCTGTATCTCAGACATTGATAGCATATCCATTCTCTGAAGCCAATCCATGGGTGGCCTGCAGATCCTTATGGTAAATGGCACATATTCATAATGTACTGGTGCGTCCTCCTTCCCATGGTATCGTGACATCTCAAATACAATCGGACAGGTCGACCGGGGATATAATGGAATCTTTCACTGGTGGATTCTACAGACCCACCCACCGTGTCGTTCAACCACCCCCTAACCAAGCTGCCTACAACAGATTCAGTACATTCTGATTCGCCGTGCCGGATCACGTGGTGCCACTCGTTCCTCTCGCACACAGCGCGGTACCACAGCGCGTGGGCATCGAGCGACGGTGTCCTGAAGAGGAAGCACCGCTTTCCGAAACGTGGAGGAAGGAATGGACCCATTCGTACGGGCGTATAGCGCTGAAGAAAGGATCAGAGAAGAAGAACTCGTCAAGGTTATCGTCGTGAAGCACTTCAATAAGTAAGTATCAATTTCCTTACTTCCGCGTGCGCCGCAGCTGATAGTGCGCTACACAGTGGTATCTATATTTTATCTCGCCCGATTGGTTATTCCGGATAGTCAGATCCGAGTGTTTTGGGCAAAGCGAAACGTTCACACCACAACTTTGGTTCATTACTTCAATTTCGTCCGATCACGTTGAAGTGCCGTCCTGCGACACACTTCCATGCACAGGATTGCAGCCTCAAATATACCGGGATAGACGTTTCGCTTTCAGAGCCGATACTACGGAACGATATGTAAAGCGTGCGAGCCCACGGGCGCGATGCGATCCCTGATCAGATGGGTTGCTGCCATCGCCACGGTCAAAAATGGGAGAGGGGGAAACGCCGCTCTCACGTCCAACTTCTTTCACCCCCCGTTGACCGGGCCACTGCGGAAAAACATGGATCCATAGATCAATCCTCCTTTGGGGTGACAGTGCGGCGTGGTAGCTACCGTTGCGAGGACCGTCGAGGTCGCAACGTGAACGAGACGGGTGTGGAACCATGGTTCTCGTGCTGTTACAGTGTGTTACGACCCTGAACCTTGAGCTGACCCATCATGATACCTACATGAATAATCAGCAGGCAAAATCTTGTAAATGAGGGAACTTACCTCTCATGAAAAGGTTACCAAGGACTGTCAGTGTAGCGCTAGTACATTGGATTGGATTTGAGCCATTTGATCTGCATACCATAATCATACACAACAGAACTAATGATCACGACTGATCTGGGCTAGTGTCATTGATTTTCTGAAGGGAAGAGAAGAGCAGACGAGTTAGGTAATTCTGCTGCGCCAGCAGCACCAATTGCCGAGAGGAAGACATGTTGGTCTTGACAGACATGTGGAGTCTTCAGTGGATCCGAACTGTGGAAGCAGAGCATATTTCAGGACCGTTATTCGGAAGGGAAGACCAACCTGGCATGTGATAGTACATAGTATAAGAGACCCGAGAACTTTACCATAGTTGACTCGTCTCAGCGCTGATGGGCCAAACCAAAGACACGCGCATAGCCTTCAAGGCAGTGTCATGCCACTGGGTGGCGTAAGAGGGCCAACCAGAAATTTACACGCGTCTTTTTTAGCTTTGACGGTCTTATTATTTGCACCAAGCTGGACTAGCCATTGCCAGGGTCTCTAATTGACTGGGTGTTCTTCAAGGCATGGAACTTCGGAAAGGTGGAGCCTTGGCGTCATTCAAAGATTTGAAGTTCAGGTTGTGTGTGCACGGGTCTTTGATTAGTATTGAGCCACGACGAAGCGTCTGCAAACCTTTCAATTTCCGAATTGACAAGCAGTGCATGTCAGCGCTGACTGTGACAGTAGATGGCTACCCATCATTTCCATTTCGGTGTAGCGACACTGGAAAGGAACTTAAGATGAATCTTGCAGTGGAGGCGAGTTCCCAGTTGCTGCTCCTTTTGATGTCTCCAGAGATAGTCATCGAGGACACGTTGCCGTATATGTACGCAGTTTTGGCACTACGTGTTCTTCTGTGGCGTCGCCTGGGTCAGCTCGGAGGCGGATTGATTAAGCTGGTCGCAGTCTTAGAGTCACAAAACGGCGGCGGTACAAGCAGTATGCATGGCTTCGTTCAAGTGACGTTCGTCACCGATGTTAAGCAAATGCCATGAAGCGTCGCTCTCACCACGTAAAGCTAGCTCTCCGAATCCCAGTGAGGGTGACTTGGTCGCATTCGGTGGAATCGAGTGGCAAACTAAATTACACCGACATGGAGAAAAAGCTTGGGAATCGTGTTCGCCAAACCACTTTTGAATTGGTTGCGGAAGAAAGAGTGCGTGCGTCGTTCCAGCAGATAATAGGCAGCATCGATCCTACTTCATTCAGTGCCTAACAGTGCCGCCGTATGAGGCCGAGGCGTGAAGACGCATTGGAACGGGGCCGGGCGACTGGTACGCATGAGCACTAAACCAAGTCTGCGACAGAGCCAAAGTCTCACCTAACGAGCGCAAATTCATATTTGATCTCAGGACGGATGGGGTTCCCCTTCTCATCCGTCGGCATAGTAAGATCAAACAAGTAAATGATCGAGACAATGGCTATCCATAGCGTGTCTTCCACGAGAAGGCGGCCGGGACAAATCCTAGAAATTATAATTAACGAATAAAACCATGCAACTTTGACGGACTCGGGCCGAGGCCGCTGAGCATGGCTCACCTACGACCAAATCCAAATGCAATTTCGCGCGGATCTTGGATGTCATTGCGAAGTGTTCCATCAGCATTGATGAATCGTTCTGGAATAAATTCTAAAGCATTGGCATACACTGCCTCATCGTGCAACATATGCCTCGAAGCATATTAGATCGACGAGCACCATAACAAGCAATGAAGGTTGTACCAGGCATTTGCAATAACAGTCGTCCCTGCTGGAAGCTCCCATTCTCGATAAGAATCTGTCCGGGTGAGGCGGTGGGGAGCAACTGAACAAAATATGAGAAAAGTCGACGACAAATTCCAGTTACTTGCCTAGTGGTGCGACAGGATTCCATCTGAAGATAGCGTGTTCGGTTACTAAACGCAACAAAATTTCATGTCGCAGAACTAACCTTAGTGTTTCTAGCATAATCGCGTCTATGAAAGGCAGCTCAGGACGGTCTTCTAGAGACGGCAGTTGTCGACCTTTGATCACTCCATCAATAGCTTTCTGCCCCTCCTTCAGAACTTCTGGATGAAGCATCAGGGCTAAGATCGCAGTTTCGAGAGCGCTAACAGACTGAGCGAAGAAGTATAATGTTACTGGATTAGTTATCATTGGATTAGACGTCGCGCTCACTGTGTCGGCACCGGCTGCAAGGGAGAAAGCAAATGGTCGATGTTAAGTTCACATTTTTGTTACAAAGAAAAGAAGAGAAAAATTGCAACGAACCGACATAAATGCCTGCCAATGCATGACGGATGGTATCTTCAAATTGAATAACCCCATCCGAGGAATGTGTCTCGATCAGTTTGTACGCCATCGAGGATTTGTAAGCTCGCCCACTGAGCTAAACGTAGTGTGAATCGACTTAAAGACGGAAAGAACAGTGTCGATGCTCACCACTTCATCTTTCACCGCATTATATGGCCTGGCTACTAACTGTTCGGCCATATTTCGCATGTGTCGCATTTGAGCTGCTAATGTCCTTCCGAAAATCTCCATAGGAAGATGGCGCACTGGACGTTTACGTGAATCACAAGCTGTTGTAAATAAAAGGTTACGACCTACACCAAGGCCATATGTCGACAGGATGCGCTCCAATATTTTTTAGTGCATCTAACGAGGCATTCGCATCCCTAGCCAATTTGACCCATTGATCATCTTCATCTACCACTACTCCAGATGTTAAATACGGATATCAAGAATACGGGTCCACTGTACCTTCAAAGCCATACGTCCACATCATGATATTTGCACCAACGAACCTGCAGGGAGACCGTGAGCTTTCCTTATGACATGGGGAACAGGGCCCAATCACATTCTCGTATGGTTTCGGAACTTGTGTGGTGTCTCCATCAGCCTCTGAGCCAGTTTCTCCACTTGCGTATATAATACACCTCTGAATGCATTGAGTGATTTCGGGTTTATATGTTGTGCGAA
>JBBPOJ010000104.1:0-44970 GCA_038091395.1 Leccinum rimulosum
GGGGGTCAAGGGTAGTGATGAAGCAAGTGCAAGTGCGACACTCATGCTGCTGTACTTCTCCTACAAATCAGCTTGGAACTACCTCAACATTACTACCATCATCCTTAAAACTAGAGGCAGTGCCATTGAGATCAATCATTGGCCCCACATACACCCGCCTACTTTCCCAATAGTATTGCGCCATTCCAAAAATTCTCAGACCAGTTCCAGTTCGGTTGCTTTGCAATGGGACCTTTAATCAGTCACTTTGTGTTGTGCCCTTGTCACATCAGCAGGATCTAGTGGAGTAAATACAGTCCATTTTAGTTGTTGAAATAATCCATAGAACCCAAAATAGAGATTCTAAGTCATGATGTGGCTAATGAGCAAGTCCATTTTGCTTGATGAGATCTGTGGCAATAAATGAAAAAGTACCTGAAAATAATTAGGATTCAGGATTTGATGGACAAGGAAATGTCATACTAAATGAGTCTACTCACTGTTACCCACCCACACAACCTGTATTTTTGCAGAATGGACCAAATATATTTAAGCCCAGGAGGCCCCAATCGCCTAGTAACACAGGCATCCACTAGCACAAATCCATGGGTTATGCATAACACCAAACCATACACTGTTGAACAATGCTAGATACTCAGTTACATACAATCTATTAGCAAGAGATATATAGTATATGATGTACCACATACATATCTCAAGAATGTATTCAAGAGCTCTCATGAAAACATGAATATTGGAACTCCAATAAAATAGAAGAGAATACTCTCATGTAATCCTCCCGGAACCAAAAGACTTCTCCTCTTCAGTTATCAATGATACCCAATAAAATCCTCCTACTGCAAAATTATGAAGGAGTTGCATAAGCTGAATCCCACAAAAAACCAACGGTCTCTTTGAACGGAAGTGACCAGACTTGCCAAATCAAGTTGTTGCCTGATCTCATCCAGTCTCCCTGCAGAGTCATTCTATTGGCTAGAAGGGCTCTTTGTTGCAAACACTCTGTTTGGTCCCTCTATTTATCATACCATCCACACATTTCCCTCCTAGATGGAAATGCATGGTACCTTTACTTCTATACTATCCCGCATTTCCATCCAAGGGAGAAATGTGTGGTTCACTACCTTTTAGGTGTAAGATCACCATGTATCCTAATATGTGGTCTACATGTTTACTTTAGTATATCTATATATAGTACTTGACTGGCCCTTAAGGCTTGGTCCATGCACACTTGTCCATAGTATATAATGCAATCAATATCAACCGAACAAGCCAGTCTTGTTCTTGTTGGATTCCCTCTGATATATACTTGCCCCCTCTTGTCTTTGCTTTACTGTTTGGTGTGCCGACACTGTCATAGTGTCATAGGTCGCCTTCACTCTTGATCTTAGCACAGGACAGAATAGAGCTGAATAAGTTCTTTGCTTTCTTGGCCTAGGACAACATCAGATTTCCTATAGTTTTGTATTGTTTTGTTATGGTGGGATCATCAACGGTTGGAATATGGAGGGCCTAAAACACATTCCACAATCCCAATGTTACTGAGCAATGCAAATAGCTAAGCAGTAGGAAGCCAACTCATATTTTTGAAAACTCAGTGGCACTATTCTTTACATAGTTGGTAGGCCTTGATTGCCATAACCTGGTAGATGTGCAATACATTCTTGTCCTGTAGCATATCCATTATCCTTTCCAAAGCCTATGTGGGCATTTCTGACGACTGAAGATAGGCTCATGGGGAGGAGGAGAGGCTGGGGGAAAACATTGGTTGAGAGTCAAGAGTTGTTTGAGTTCCTGGCTATTTGGTATTCCAAGAGAATTGGTGTAGCTAGTTTTAGGTGGTAAAGCAAATTCATCTTATAAGATAAGTTATATAAAAAATACTAGGAATGCTTACCAGAAAAACCAAAGTATGTATTTGAGCAGACTATTAACATAAGATTTAACTACATACCCACCACTACAAGTTGATGTACAACCCTTCTGACACCATTCTCAATGTAGAAATGCCCTGATTCATCCACAAGTGACTGCTAACTGACTCAGGAAATGTATGAGTTCCATAGTGTTACGAACTTCGGTTCCCAACCTAGCTATATTGCTAGCATCTACCCTCTGACATCCCTCCTCCTAGTCTTCTCCTTTTCATTGCCAACGAGTACTTATCGACTGGTCACATGACCACATGTGATTGTGGAACTTATCATCTCCCCCTATAGTTATATCTGATCGGGCATTCATCTTCATCACTAGCCCAATCCCATCTCCCGATCCTATCGCTGATTGATCTCGTATCTTGATAGATCCCGATCGTATCTCAGACTTATTCATTTATCTATAGATCTGCCACACCTCGCGGTCCCTGGCTTCTTTCCACCTTCTCACGGTAGGCAGTGCTGCCACCCCATGCCCCTTGCATATGGTTGCCACACCACTATAGTGTAGTACAGTGCCGGCCCTCATGTGGTCCGTTCACACAATAGAGTACTATATAATATATGGCCAGAGGAACTAAGACTTTAGTCTTGTTCTTCTTGGCATTGAACCACAAGCTTCCACTGTAAATTGAGCCTCACTCACTTCACCATTACTATCAAATATGCAACACATGGTAACCCATAAACCCATAGACTTGCACCCCCATCACTTACCCTTTTGCCTTCATCTCGAGGCTCTCTGCATCATTCTCACATAGTCTATTAGTACCTACATCTATCCAAATAAAACCTTGATCCTATCCGGGTATCTAGAATGCTCTCCATTTTTTCCACAGTTGCCATCTTGATTTGTATTCTTGCCACCTTTCGACAACTACATCACAAATGTCCACATTTCAGCATTCAAGAGGCCACCAAAGCCCTATGTTTTCTACATCATATAAGTTGCATGCATGCAATACCTTCCTATATCTTATGCAACTTTCCAGATGCCTAATCAGCCCAATCTAAGTGTGCATCTGTTGAGCACCTTTAATATCTACCTGGAAATTCTGTACCAAGTGGACTTTCGCCTTAAACAAGAAATGAAGCATGACAAGCCAGATTGGCGATCAAAGAATGACTGCCTAGCCTGTTTTTATAAGCTTGAAGATGAACCATCTGTCAAGTTCAGCTGGTTTGTTTTGGTTGATGGGAATGACAGTATGAAGCACTGAGATACACTTATGGAACCATGAGGATTCTCAATCCCCACAATTGGACATTTGGCTCCCTGCTGATATAGTGGACAAGTTTGTCAGTAATGAAATAAATGTTAGACATTGTTCTCTGTACACTGACCATTGTGCTTATGTTAGTTCAGAGGCTAATGATCCAGATGTTGAACCTTCACATGAGGTTGATGAGGATGCCAAACAGCCGGTCTGCATAAAGTGATGATGAAATGCAAGTCCAGATCAATGTAAGAAGTTGTTTGCTATGTTCCAACAAGTGGGCATCTTCATCGCTTGCTGTCGCCATTGCTGCATGCTCCTTGGCTGCAATATGATCAGAAGTAGCGAGTTGTCAGTTTGCATAGTCTTTATCTGAGCTCATTCCTAACATCTATCCTTTATACAGGATGAAATACCCACTAGCCATTAACAATCATTGACACTTCTCTTGGCATATGGTCTTGATGGAGTAATCTTTTATGACATTGGCTGTGCCTTTGCCACAACATTAACCAACAGCAGCATTGCTTGAACAGGTTGATGCCATGCAAATCACCACATCACAATTTTCCAACCCCATTCTGGCAGGATACAAGGCCTCCAAAATGGCCACTCCTACGGAACAAATAACTCAAGATGAAATGACTCAAAAGACTTTAAGTCCCATCACTGAGTTACAAATGTCACATCAAACAGACATCTTATTCATTGGAGGTTTTGCAAACACTGCTCATGGAAAAGGTTACAGAGTTCTTGCCTAAAAATACCTAATTAATTAGTGTGTCAATGGCTAGAAGACTGAGCCCTTAGATGGGTCCATTCCTCAGCATCCTGAACCAACCAACAATCTGATGATAAATCGATAGGAAATGTTAACATTGGCGCATTGTGACCAAAAGCTCAAAGTTTTTGATTTGTAGTACATCAACATCAATCACTGCAATAATCAAGCAGAGCTCAAAAAGTAGATACTAACCCATGCCAGGCTAAAAGTGTTACGACCCTTCCTTTTTCCTCTAACTATTCTCTTCATTTTCTACCTACTGAAGTCACATGACCAGATCACATGACCAATTACATTAGCATTAGCTTTCTCTTTCTTGTACATCACGTGACCTGTACCTTTATTACCATATATAGATAGCATAGCTTATTCAGACCTGCCCTAAGCTGGTCTGTGTGCAAGTAGTATAAATACTTGAATGCAACAACCAAACAAGCCAGTCTTGTTCTGGTTGGATTCCCTCCTTCCTACATAGTCCCCCTTCCATAGTTGAGTTCGAGTTCAGGTGCCATAGTCCATTAGGATTTGGGTTGCCTTCAGAAAGCGAGTATCATGTTTCTTGCCTGCATCATCTCGATCCACTTGTCAATGCCAGTGCTAGTATTATTTCACATATGCTGCTATACTTGAATAAATATGACTGAGTTTGAATCACGAAAGAGGTGATACAAAAATTCTTGAACAGCCAGTTGTCCGTGGTTTCTATCTGGAGAAGACTATCAAGAATTCATTCATTGTTACTGTAGTCTGATATATATATACTATAAGTAATCTATATAACCACTTATTGCTATGTTTCAAACACTTGCAAGTAGCAATATTCTGTTATCAAATTTTTGTGATAAGAGATACATGTGTTCTCATATATTCAGACCTTATAGAATCAATTTCACTGTCGTCCAATTGAGATGAATACCAAAATTTAACCTACGTTCATGATGATTTCTCAAATAGATACTGCAAGTTCTGTAATATATTATATGACAATTCATTCTTATAGTTTTAATACATGCAAGCAGCAACATAGTGCCACAAAATATCAGATCATAAAATCAATATTCATATTTAGTATTGGCGGTCACCTTAAGCTAAATTGAGAAATCTTATCACCTTATATGAATATTCAAATATTGAGTGTGACATTTTCCTGCTGATAAATGGAACTCCCAAATGCTAAATGTATAAAGTGAAAGTAAAGATATATATATATTGCATAATTGGTGAAAGATTTGATCTTATCTTAATCTAATCTAATCTCATATAATCTAATCTCATTATGTAATAAGATAAGATATTACACATTGGGTGTAAAATGATTATATGTCACATTGTAATTGCCAAGCAATGTTATATTCTGTACCTTAATTTAAACATTTGAAATATATGTCATTTGAGTCCTCAAGATTATCAAATTGTTTTCTTTGTCTGTCTTTTTGGGAACTCGTTTTCTAGAGAACAGACTTCATATCAGACTGACCTCCCAGCCGTTCTAGTGCTCTAAAGCACTTCTAGAAGCACTCTCTCCTCAGTTCCATCCATCATCTAAGAAACTTGATTTTCTTATCAATGATGCTCTTGGAAGTATATACATGCCAAGTAACTTGTTTGAGTTGTTTGAGACTATCTGTCAGAATTCCTCTATGGTTGATGATGTTCTATGATCACAAGGCCTCAAGGTGGCTTTGAATGTCCCAAGGAAGTTACCATCCACTATGCTGGCATACAATTTGGCATTTGTCTCACAGTCATTGCTAATTCAAGAGCAGTAACGTGTCTGGGCCACAACCAGCCTTGAGGCTCAAGATGGCTCCAAAAAATTGTACACCAAGTTCATGAGATAATCCTTTTACTGTGAGCACATTGATCCGATTATGTGCAATGTATAGTCATCCAGTGGGAATCAGAGGAGCACATTTCCTTCTTTGTTTTTTGTGTACAGTAGGTGGAAGCTATGAGTGGAGTTGTCCATCAGGTCCTATGTGGTCACACCATAATGTGGAGCACTGACAATACAAAAAATCACCATCCACAACTACACAGTTGACATTACTCATAATGTTGATCGGGTGCAAGTTTCACTCTCAGTGCTGGACGGCTAGCAAGATGGAGGCTGAAATTCTCTTCAACATTCCATTTTCCCCAGGAACTTTCAACCTTCCTGACACTGCCACCAAGACCAACAACATAAAATCCTAGGCTTCAGCCTCAGTGCTGATTCTGTTGATTCTACTGAGAGTAATCTTGCCAGTCATCTCCTTAAACATCTGTTAGTATGCTTGGATTTCTGGCTATTGCAAAAAGTGAAGTAGTACTATCAGATGCAGTACTAGGGGAGAAAAAAAAAACAGAGAGAACTCTAATGTTTCTGTGGTGACAGTAGCTGGTGTTACACACATTGAGTGACAAGTAGGCTGTAGCCATAGACATTACAGTCATCATAAAAAGATAGAAAAGTTGTTTGGACTTGGAACACACACACTTTCCTCAATCACTATCATCTCTCCTCTACTACTGACCACTCATCACTCAACACACAAAATAAAAGTAACTCAGTGCCAATGTGACTTATATATACTAACTTATTCATTTTACAAATACTATTGAGGGTTATGGTCAGTTTATCTGAATGTATGTTTGATTTGTCACTGACTCATTCTTTCCTGTATTGTCATACAATTGTCATCAAAAGTATAAATACTGAGGCTACAATATCCAACAGACTAGAAAGGTGTAGGCAGACAAGGAAGGCACATGACACCAATGCCACAAAACAAAAGACTGTTCTCACAGCGTGAGGACCACATATGATATGGGTCGGATGTGGGTGTTGTGGTGTCGAGGAGTTGAGAGATTGAAAGAAATACAAGCATGTGATGGAGAGAGATGGTGGAAGGATCACCAAGTGCCTATGTGGTGTTTGGGCAGGAATGTTTGTATGAAGGACTGTCTACTTTTATGAGCTTATGTCTCAATGGAAGGAGCATGCACTGTATGGATAGTATGAGATTCAAAAAGAGGGACAATGGAACTTCAAGTCTTCACATGAGACAACTTCGAACACGTATCCAGAAAGTTGTTAGTGGCGACGGAAACACTAGCATAGTGAGGCACATTTTTAGTTGGATATAAACTGCCGAGTGGTAACCTGTTGTTAAATTGACTCATTGCCTAGCATGCATTATGTAATGCATCTCGATGTCTGTACAGGAAGTTCTATTGAGCAGTAAGAGCATTGCCAATGGCAGGCACATGCATGCATGTACAGAGCTGGCTTGAACAGAGGACACCAATCAACATAGAAATTTTATTTCATGAAATGGTATCTGGATTTTGGTACATAGACATTGCAACCTGGGGCATTTAACACCATCAGCAGATCTGCAACAAAGTCATCAGCGAAAGTTGTTTCAAATAGAAACACAATGTCAGAAGAAAATGTAAAAGTTCCTGTCCTCGAAGAGGTTATAGACGGACAAGGACTTTGCGTCGTAGAGACAGCAATGTCTAAGTTGTCTTCCCTATGTCCCCACTTCCTTGATAGATACTCCTTTCTCTGTAAATGTCTCCAAGATCGTCCTCCCATGTCTTTCATCCTCCAGAGATCTGTTTGTTCAGATTTCATAATAGGTGAAACGTAGGTACCAAGATTCCATATCTTTGTCTGTCGATGATAGGTATAAGTTTCTCCAGAATATGGTATAATCTCTAGATGTTCGAAATCCACAAAGAAAGGACGACAACCTCTAGACCCATGATCTGAGGTGAAGGGACCGTCTCTTCTGAAAGGAGAGGGCGTTCTGGGAACGTCAGGGCAATGCGCTGGCAGATTGCCGCGTCTAACACCACAACGTCCTCTGGCGCGAGGGGTCTGTGAAGTCTGCCCATCGTGAAGGCATTGCGATAGTGAGGAGCGACCGGCCTTGTTGCCTGTTGCGTGAGCCATGACAATGAAGGAGGGTAAATGGATAAGAGGAGATAGGAGTGGAGCGTTGTGGAGAAGGAGTAGTTCCTCGACATATGACTGTAGTGTCTGTGTGGTGAGGATGGTTCCGATCACAAGATTCCCCTTCTTGAAGAGAATGGTTGCAAAGCAGACAAGGAAGAAGGTAGGGGACAGACGAGGGAGCAGGAGTTGGTATGGGAGAAACCGAGGGAGGACGAGAGCTAGGAGCTGCAGAAGGACCCATGTAAGGAGGTGGTGGAGGAAGATTAACCGTTAAAGGGTCTTCTGGTCCTTCTGTAGGAAGAAAATCATCTATAATACGATAGTTGATTGTCAGCTCATAGTGCAAGTCCGAGAAGGGAATCCCAGCATAGAGCTCGAGATAAAAATGATTCATATCGAGGACATGGTCCAAGATGAGTCGTTCTCCTCTAGGGGGGCTTGGTCTCCGGTCCCAGTGGGCCGGGTATCTCTCATCAAGAGAAGATAAACGGACGCGACAGTCCCAATAACCTGGCTCAGAAAACCAGTCGCCTCAGATTGGTCTATGATTTTCTGGATTTGATCCTCCTTCCAGTAGATGTATGCCTCTTGGTCATTGACAATGTCTGGGAATACTAGGGAGGAGCCAAACTTTTTTATCATTGGTATGTGTCTTTATAACTTTAGACATTGTTATATGTTGTTTCCCACTTACTTTTAGAAATTATGTTGCCTCCTAACAGGGCTAACTAATATTTGCCCTCTAACCAAGAGTAACATTGTGTTGCATCCTAACCAAGGTTGACTACTATTTGCCTCCTAACCCCTAGTATTCCCAGAAATTGTCAATGACCAAGAGGCATTCATATGGAAGGAGGATCAAATCCAGAAAATCACAGACCAATTTGACCACATTTACTTTTTCTTTCATGAACCTGATGTTTCAAAATGTGAGTGATGTTTCTTCCTAACTGTGATGTTCCAGTAGTAGATTATAACCACAGAAGAGATTAGCAAAGTTGCACTAGAAGAAACCAGAAAATTAGGACAGGGGTCGGACTAGCAAGTGTCTTTGTCCACACCATCAGATATGTCTTTGCTGTCTTCACTTCCTCTTTACTCAATTTTATGTCCACTATAGTCTTTGAGTATGGTTGACTTGTTGCAGAATTGAAATATATTTGTGCTCCTCAAGAAGGATAATATTACGATCTCAGTGGCTCAGTTAACTACTTAACATAGCTAACCCCTGGATCTCAAATGGTTCACACCTCCTCTTCCTTTATCTTATCTGTGAGTTATCATATCATATCTAGATGCCTACAGTGTCTATTTTAATTCTCACAGTCACATGACCTAACATCATCAAGTGATGTCATACCCTTAGCCTTTGCTTAGAATTTGGAATAGCCATTTTTCAAGCACAATGGCCATAAGCAGCTTTGATGGAGTTTGTTAGAGAAAATCAGGAGGAGAGTTAAAAAGTACATCATGGTCAGACATCAAATTATTTCTGAATCATTATCTTGAAGATGGCAGAGTGGATATAGTATCTGAATGGTATATTGACATGATATTGAACAACTGCCAAATACAATATTAAAATAACAAAATGCTAATTTTCAAGCCACCATCTCTCATCCTGATGTCTGATCAGGCTGAGAGCATCATAGATGGACTACTGCAATGGAAACATATAATCAGGAATAATCCTGATTGGAAACCAGCTGAAGGTAGTGAGTGGCATCCTGTGAAATGGATCAATCATGGCAGAGTTCGAATGGAAGGGAGTGCAGCTGAGCTGTCAATTTTTTTAGTGGTCAGTACATATTGAGTAATGTCCCTCATTCCGGTCCTATAAATTGAGTTGTTTTCATCTCCCTCACTGACTTTTACTAACATGGTGTGCACGTCTATTATAAACAGTAAACATGTTTATCCCAAACTGATTGCTGCAGTCAAACAAACACGACAGAATTGCTTCAATGCCTTAGCTACTGACCTTGCACAGGCACAACAAGCCTGTGCAAATGAGGCTTTCAAATATCGCAAAGAAATATGACCAGCGGTAAGACACTCTGATATTTTTGGCTCAACTAATCAGTTGTTCCACTGTTCCAGCACCATCAAATAGACTTGCTTGAAATTATTTATGGATAGCCATAACTTGGGCAGATGATGACGTGTAAACCCATGGAATGCATTCATGATGGCAAAACTACAGGAGGTCAACAGCAGTAATTCTTTCTTACTGTGTACTTGCGAGCTCTCTACTCAAATGTGTCTACAAGGTCGAGGTCACAATGAGCATGTTACACTCCCAAAATACGTCTGACATAACAAGCCGCAGCTTTTGCAGGAATACCGGACACTCTCTAAGCCTGCACTGGATTCAATGGTTGCCACTATTCAGAGTAAACAGGACATGACTGTGCAAGGTGCACGTGCAAATCCCAAGGCTGGGAACCATACACTGCCTTCAGTGATATGGATCGTGAGGTACATTGCGACTGTTTTTGAGACGATCCTACTAATATCCTACTACAATGGTCAACCTTGTGTGCCAATATTACTGTCTGGGGCTCGATTGAAGATTTGTCAGAGCCAAAACTTTTCTATATGGAGATGGCAGAGAATTCCATCTGTTTGGTCCTAAAGATAGACCCTTGGTGACTTGGACTTCAGCTGGAGTCATGGGTTGTCAGCGGCATTGGTAAGTTAACTACTAACTAACTAACTTGACATGACTTAGATGTGTCTCCCACAAGTGTCCTTGCTCCCAGACATTCATTGAACCAACTCATCAGTGAGTGCCACACCATCATCCAGGATGAACTAGGTTAGTAATTATTTTTTAAGTTATGCTAAGCATGCTGATTTACAATTCTCCATCAGATTTAATCTTGACCAAAAAAAAAGTATGTGGCTCCATCAAGATGAACTATAATAACTATGAGCATGCCATTGTTGAGCAGTATGGAGTTGCTCTAGTTGGTTGGCCAGTTTCAGGTGTGGTTCAAAACCTGAGTAAAGTCAAGGCAGCACAGATCAACACATTACTCGAAGCACTACAATCAGAGAAGTGCAAGTGGATTATCTTTACAGTGGCAGAATTTCAGGCATGCATTGCAGATAACAAAGCATGGCAGGCATGAGGAGAGAGGCCACTATGCCATATTTAGCCGAATCTGATGATGATGAACTTGAAGTCTCCTTCATTTGCCTTAATTGACAGTATTTTAGACTAGAACAGCTGGATAGTACTGTATATGCTAGTATACTGCCACATTTGTCTGTCAACACCTTCAACATTTTGCCAAAGGAATTCTTGTGCATACTCATTGGTATTTCTCTTACCAACTATTATTGTCTTGGATTTGATATGTCAATTGGATATAATATGGTTCTCTTGCTGATGAGGTACAAGATGACAAAGAAATTGAATCAGATACTGATCATGTATCAGATGGTATAGAATGGGAGAGTGTTAAATAAAGAAGACATTCAGGTGGAACAAAACTCCCTGAGGGTATCAAATGTAAAGAGATGTTACATATTTTTCCCCCCATGTAAGTGGTGGGAATGGTTTATTTTGACATATATACTATGTCTATATACTCAAACAATGTATAAAACCAGTTAATGATGTGAGATCTCCAATATAGAAATGTTGTAGAAGTTTTACAGCTGGCCCGGATAGGGTCGGATGTAGACTTGGAGGCGAAGACTAGGATGAAGGATAGTCGAGCAAGCGTAACGCCTGGCGAGACTCGAAGGCTAAGGGACTGAGAGTTCAACGAGGAGGATCTCACGAAGAGTCGCTTCACTCGAAGACTAAGGACACACCCGAGGAGGGCAGAGGCTCGAAGATACTGAGAGGCGAGGGACTCGAGGGGACGCAGAGAACTCAGATGATATTCCAAGTAGCTCTAGCTTAGGGTTACAAGATGAGATGATACTCTATATATACTAACGAGATGGAATGTGAAGGAATCGCATGGAAGTGACGCGTCATCCGCAGTATGGATGATTAAGAAGCTGCGGAGGATCAGTAATACAGATGACGAAGCGATGGTATCATCATGAGTCAGAAGGATAGGAAAGACTCGGAACGAAGACGGAAGAAACAGGAAGTGGAGATAGGAAGAACCAGGACCATCAGCGATGTGGAACGAGGTGCAAAATCGCCCGAGGTCTATGATACAACGTGAATACAACGTATAGGCGATAAGCATAGCAAAGAGAAAGGGAAAAGAGGTACATAGAGAACGCTGGGGACGATCATAACAGAAGTAGTGACTGTAATTTATTAGAACAAACAGGAACATACCCCTATAAGAAAGGGGCTGCATCTAAATCTGTGAAAAATTATTCTCATTCCTTTTTGGTATTACCAGAAAAGTCATAGCCTCTGTTTTTGTGATTCCAATGGTGCAACAATCCAATCAATCAGATCTAATCTGGATGAGATATGATCAAGATGATTGTGAAAAGCCGGCAATATGAAGCTTCTGATTGATTGACATTGGCCAATGGTAACTGCCTAGGGACATGCTCCTGTCAAGAAAAAAGCCATCCAAAGTTGCATCATATTATTTCCAAAAAAGGAAGCTAGGCACCTGTCAGTAGGAAGGCCCCGACGTCGTGACTCAAACACTTTGCTGGTGTCTTGGTGTTCCCGATGACTACAGTTGGTGACCATTGTCTATTGGTCGAAGGCGCTCTGCTAGGCTCTCAAGGCTATTGCTATGGAGCTGCTTACTATTGTTCACACCTCTTGCCCCAGAAAACCAACATCACATTTGCATCCTTATAGATTTCACTCCTGTTCCTCATTTGTACTGACACCATTGTGCCTCCTTCCAAAGTGCCTCCTCTTCCTTTCTGTTTGAACGCCCAGTGGGTGGCATTGTTGCCATCTACTACCATCTTACTTTTCTTCTTCTATTCTGGTGACTTTGAGAGAATTCATGTTTTGTTTGCCTTCATTTATAGCAGATTTATTAGTTTGTTACCCACTTCAAAGTGAAAGATGCACTGGTAAATTTTAATTTTAGTGTGATATCTATAAGGTTACCATGATAACTTCGTTTCTTGTCTTGTACCTGGTAGCTTCAAGAGAATATTGGTATGAAATAATAGGTTAGGTTACTACTGTGCTAGAGATTAGATGAAATATTTTGTATATCACTTACTTTAAAGCTTGAGTTGGTACTAGATAGCAGTTAGTGATGCCTTCAGAATTTCAATTGTAATGCTATATTCATACAAAGTTTACTCTGCAAATTGTAACAAACTTCCCAATGTTTCTTGTCTTGTTTTATATCACTTCGCTTCAAGAGAATATTAGTGTGAATATTAGGATGTATTAATTCAGGTCAGATGTCATTTTTTTCCCCTTGATTTATAGAAAATTTCTTTATTTGACATTCATTTCAAAGCATGAGTTATAGCAGTTCAGGACCACAGAATTTTTAATCCTACATCTATGCAAGTTCTACTTGATCAGCTTACTCGAGGGTGAGGAGCTGAAGGGTGAGCACTTTATCTATTGGAAACTCTATATATATATTATAGAGTGTTTGTACATATTGTGTTCTGAATCATGTGATGCAACTCTATAGAACATTCCAGAAGAAAGAATGAAGATAACTAGGGATAATTTCTCACTCATAAGATGTGGTCGGAAATCACCTGGTGCAGGTTCAGGCATTGGCAGCAAATTGTGAACTGAGAGATGCCTGGATTTCTGAGGGTTTTGCATAGCATTGTGAAGATATATGAATAAAATTGACGCTCTGGATATCGACAGTCCAGTTGTATTTCTGAGCCATCTCTAGGTATTTGAGGATATGGAATTTCTCCACGTGCACACAAAGTCCTAAATTTCTATTGTCAGGACTGAAAATATACTTGTGACCTTGGAGAAAGTTGGTAGGATCCGTTAGCATAGCGACTACCATCGACAGCACATACCTGCATGGTTGACAAACCAAAAGCTCATTTGTATGTTTTTTGACAAAGTCATGCCATTGATCATGTTAAGGGCTTATCCACAAGATTGGGCCAACAATTCTATGAGGTCAGTAGGATCATTAACAGAGTTTGTGGTATATAGTGTATTCAGAGCACTTCCACAAGGGGCCCAGGCACGAGGAACAGATAGCTCGTTGCTCTCATCCTCATCAGAGTACCTACTCAAACCAGCCTTCTGTATTGCTAGGCAGCCTGGGTCTTGTACCACGAGCTGGTCTGCCAGGGGGTACACAGTTGGGAACATTAGGCTGAGCAGCTGAGCTTCAACAGTTTCACTGTGTGTTTTGTCACAAGTTCATCATTTTCTCAGATAAAATGTCAAGGAGGACAGCAAGTGCAAGGATGAGGTTGCTCCGACCCTGCCAAGAGGGTCAGGATGGTCGGGATGGTTGGTCAGATAGACTAGGTCGTAGGGAGCTGGAATGTCTGAAAAATCATCTAGAGGATCCAAGTGACATAAGGAGCCATTGTAATTTCCCCCTGTGGACCAGAAGCTAACCTCGGAATAAGATTCTCGGGGATAAATGTCATTTGTTTGTTGTCATTTTCCATTCCTGCCATGTGATCTTCTCTTCTAGAGAGAGCATCAGCTTTTCCCATTGAGGTACCGGGCTTATTAACAAGTGTGTAATCAAAGCGGGATAAATAGAGAGCCTAGCAAGCTTGTCATCGGTTTAAGTCCTGACTTTTCATAAAGTACTGGAGATTCTTACATAATGATCAGTCCAGATTTCAAATGTGTGTCTAGCACCTTCTAAATAGTGTCTCCATTGTTCAAGCAAGAGAATGATTGTGAGCATTTCCTTATCAGCAATGGAGTAGTTTCGCTGTTCAGGAGTCATGGAGTGGGACATAAAGGCTACTGGGTGCCATTTGTCATCCTTCAAGGTAGAGCTGAGCACAGCTCCGGTGGCGAAGTCAGAAGCATCGCATGGAGCTGTGTCGTTCGGATAAGATAACACAGGGGCTGTTGTAAATCTCGTTTTGAGCATCTCAAACGCATCTTCCCTCACTTCCTCCCTCTCCTCTCGACTCTGTCTTCTACTCCACTTTCACATGTCTCCTCCCTTTTCACACTCTCCTCCTTTCTCAGCCCCTCTGTCTCAATCTCCCACTTTCCACTTTCCACTTTGTATATCCATACCCTCACCCTCACCTCACCCTGTGCTCAACACACTTGAATGGACAACAACAACACAACAACAACAACACCATTGCCATGGCAGGGAGACAAGGGGGAAAGATAAGAAGGTAAGTACATTCATGACAACAAAATGACGAGGACGGTAGGGAGATGCCATGGCGTTGGTGACATCTTGACCTCAGGAACGCTGTGACAACAAAGAGGGTCTATTTTTCCAATTTAAATTTCAAATCTTCAACTGTGTTGTCATCTTGCTTGCGGCAGTCAATGTGCTTGAGAGACATTTTCCTGGATTGAGAAAGTTTGAACTATCTAATGAGGAGTGGACAGTTGTCAAGCAGCTGCACATGGTGTTAATGGTGAGTCACTATACATAGTACAGATGTAATCCTTGTGTATTGCTGCTCATATAATCACGAACCAGACTGGATCCTCAAAAGATACTACACTTTTCTTCTCATGGCCAACACAAAACCTTGCCACTGTCATGCTGATCATGGATTACATTAATCATCAAATGCTCACTCCCTACTAGCTGAGCCCTCTTGTGAGATGTACAAGTGATTATATTTTGCATGAGCCCTCTTGTGAGATGTGCCAGAGATCATCTTTTGCATCTTCCATGGTTCTAACGAGCCTCTGTTTCCTCCTTCAGCCACAACTTAGTATCATCATGTTCATGCAATTGTACAGCCATCAGTTAACATATATAGCAATGAAAACAAGATTCTTACAACATTGCAGCGGATGTTGTGGAAGTTGTTGGTCCGCTGTGCCATAGCACATGCATCCATATTCTTTTGTCTGATCCACGGGTTTGAATTCTTCCACAATCCCTTTCCAAGTGTCGCTTTTGTCAATAATAAAACTGCTTGTAGCAACAGCTGATCATAGTAGGCATAGCTTTGGTAGGGTATATCAGCACAGATTCATGATAAGTACCATTGAATAAATGCACCTAGACCAGCTACTAGAGAGTCAAGACGAGCATGCAATGCTTCCTCATTTTGATATATGTTCTAGTGATTTGGAATGTTGATAATGTGGCCACTGTTGTTATGCCAAGCCTTAGTGACTTGTCGAACTGCATCTCCATCTCTAATGAGTACAGTCTTGAATTCTTGATACCCCTCCTCCAAGATCCTGTTGGTTTGGCCCAAATGTCCACTGGTAGTAGGTGTAGAAGGTGGGAGGATGAGTTGAAGTCCACATGGAGATTATTTTCAGAGGAAAGTTCAGAAGGAAAGTCATCTGGGAAAGAGAATTCAAATGGTGTTGGAGGACCTGACTGTTCTTCACTGCCATTGGGTCCTAGGAGGCTTGGAATTGGCTGGAGGATTGGCAGTGAGTTGCACTAGTGCAGGTGTGGAGGGGATATATTCATGATAGGAGGGACAGTGATGTATGATCCTTTGTTCGAAAGGACTCAGAGACTTGCATCACTGGCAGACCACTCTCTGAAATAACAGAAGGAGGTCGTGATGGAGGTGCTGAGGATGTTCAAGGACTGACAGGAAGGAGGACAGAAGGGTGGCGTAAAGGTGGGGGTGCCGAGAAGCTTAGCACGTGGTGATAGTAACCAAAGTCATGGCTGAAGATCCAGGTGCATTGGCGAGAGTGGGTCCAGAAGTGGGCTCAGATCATCACATGATTAGGAAGATGAAGGAAGGAGGGATCCTGAGTCATAGAAGGATCGAAAGGTTCATCAGAGCAATGAGTTTCCGACTCAAAGGAGTGCATATTGGCACGTCATTTGTTAGTCCAGCGGACCATTGCGGCAGAGGAATGGAGAGCTGGTTTGATGAACCAACACAGTCTGGTGGGTGTTTGAACAGTCAAACTGGTGCTGTGTTGATTGTATGTAGCCTCTAGTATGAGCCCTGTATCTTCTGTTTCAAATTCTATTTGGTTGGCATCCATAAAGTGCTTTTTGTTGCTATTTCTGGGAAAATCCTTCTCTGAAGTTACTAATAAGGGCTGAAAGCTAGTGGGAGTGGAATAACTACTAAATAAGGACTTTGGAATCACTCTGGAGTCCACTGTGAGTAACCAATGATGATATTTAGCAAACAACAATAAGCTACTGACCTGGAGTCCACTGTGAGTAATCAAGGGAAACAGAACAGAGGGCTCTGAGGCTTATGTCTAGTGGCTGTAAATACTGGCAAACAACTGGAAGCCACAATCAGCCACAATCAGCCAACAACTTAATCACAACTCAAAGAAAAGAAGTGTAGAGGTGTGTAGAGCGAACACAAGGGTCTAGAGACTCGAGGAAAGAATGTCAATAGGGTTATTGACTATGGGGAATCCAATGGTGATGGTTAGAAGTAGCACAAAGCGCTAGAAAGCCTATAATGAAGTAAAACGATCAAAGAGGGCGAAATCACCAAAAGTAACACTTTGCAGACCTTGATCAATGTGTAGGTGTCATCATTTAAATCCTTTCCTTGTGCAATATGCTGCACGATGTCTAAAATTTGTGCCATTCACAGTATCAAATTTTCAAAATGTTTCAAACTATCTCTGGTAGAGCATGGCTTACCTGATTTCAGGAGCTTAGGTGATTTAGCCAGTGGGGGGAACTTGCTGTTACTTTTGGTGATTTCGCCCTCTTTTGATCATTTTACTTCGTTATAGACTTTCTAGCGCTTTGTGCTACTTCTAACCATCACCATTGGATTCTCCATGGTCGATAACCCTATTGACATTCTGTCCTCGAGTCTCTAGACCCTTGTGTTTGCTCTACACACCTCTATACTTCTTTTCTTCGAGTTGTGATTGCCTGAGGCTCTATGTTCTGTTCCCACAACAAGCTGTCCTCTGACCAAGTTCTGGCACAGCTTTATGGTGCAGACACAAGCAAGCAACAAAGACAACAGAGTAGGCTTACCTCAAACACCAATCACCAATATGTGCAATATGTTATTTTCTATTTTCTAAAAGCTGAAAATGTCGAAATGGTGATTTGTGACCCATGAGAGAGCCCAATGAGTAAATCCACTAAAGTGATGGAACTCAAGGGGATATATGTAAAAAGATGTCACCCATATTCTCAATCCATGAGCATCCACTGTGGAACTGTATTGAGGGGAAAAGGATGAGGAAGAGAACATTATATAACATCACAGACTTTTATCCCAGTCCCAAGTCCTTCTGATATGTTATAAATATATATGAAGGGGATGTAGGAATGTACTTTCCAAGCTCCTATGTTGAAAGGGTCAAATTTGCGAACATGTTTTGTATTTCTCCCCCTATCTTTCTGTTCATCTTTTACAACCATATAAAGGCTCATTGAAGTCGTGGGAATAATAGTTTATTAACCATATATATACACTCAAGCAATGTATAAGGCTAACGGAAATCAGGGGAATGAGGAGGAAAACATTTAATGAGTGAGATTCCCAATGTCATAATAGGGGCTAATCCAAAGTGTGAATTCAGTTGCCATCATTTCTATCAAGTGGTTCCCTTTGTCAAATACCACACAGTAAGGGGTGTGTAAGTAGCGAACTATATTTGGGTTGTATACAGCTACTATTTGAGCCATAGATTGTGTAGATCACAGTAGTATTGGTGGGGGGATTCTACATCTCGAGTCAATTACAGATATAAAATCTAAATCAGATTGTACAATTGTGGGAAAATTATGGGAGATACCCCTATATATGGAATGTTCATGGGTAACTCAAGGGCACTGGTCTGGTTGCAACTGCCAGGGGTCAGTTCAGTTGTGTTGCTAGTTGCGTGCCAGTTATGCAACTGGACCTTAAAACACTACCTAGCTTAGCACATCAGCTATAGCTTGGAGCCAATACAAAGCAGGAGCTCTGGCAACACTAGCTGTGTTTGTCCCAAATTCTAGAATGCTGGAGGGCCCTCAAGCTATCAGAGTTCCATCAATAGCATTTCCCACAGATTCATGCTGTCATCTTCTCTAGATGATCTTGATGATGCTGAGTATCATCGACAACATGACAAGTTCTATGGCATTGAATCCCTTGATGTGGGAAAAGACAATGAAAAATGAGACAAGAACTCAACAATGAAGGTCTTGGACATGCCTGGAATTGGAGAGAAATCCACTACCCAACCTGCTTCGAGTTGATCACCTTCCAGTATGACTTCAATCCCAAAATATAGTATTGAGAAGATTTCTTGTCAAAATTGGAATACACGAACCATCTTGAGAAATAGGAATCTTTCTTTATTTCAGTCACTGGCAGAACATCTGGTCTGCATCTCTACCTACAGCATGTTGGCCGAAGACTGGGTTATTTGTCGTCCAATAGATATGGTCATGGAAAAGAAGGCTCTACTAGTTTCTGATCTTTTTGATGGATCAGTTCGATGGCCTGGTTGATAGTGCGTCACCTGGGATGTGGTTGCTTTGCCAGGCCCAGCATTTACAGTGCAAAGCATATACAGGTAAATGGTGTCGACACAGATCAAAAACCAATTAAATACCTTTTGTGCAAGGGTCTTGAGGAAGGTCATGAGGAAGTCGTTAGAATCACTGTGAGGTTGTGCTGACATCCCCATTGGTCAAACTTATGGTTGGATTTAGGTCAGAAATCTGGGTTTTCAGAGAACATGAATGGGGAGAGAAAAATGGATTGACAGCGGAGACGTGCAATTCTGATGACAAAAATTCCTGCATGAGCTTGAAGTACCTGATGCCATGTGTTGCCACACTTCAGCATGATCTTTCGAAAGTTAGACGGACACTAAAAGTCAGTGTGCCATACTTTGTGCTTGTAACCAGTGAGTGTTGCAATTGTTCTCCTACATGCTGTGAACTCAGGCCTATAAAAATGTTGCTTTCTATGGTGCAGTTAGGATGTCTAATCCGAAGATGGACAAAAGCATTAATTAGTCCTCCTAAAGCTTCGTCTAAAAGAGATTGCTCAGCTACCTATAACTCAGCTTCTATTTGAGGAGGCTGGGACAAAAGCAGGGAACCAGAACAAGTGGATTTGGAGATTGGGAATCGCCAGGAAGAACCTAGATATGGAGGTGATCTCCGAAGTTCTGGTGGAAGAGTTCTGGATGTCCTGTTGGAAGATCTCCAGATACGACGACCTTCTTAAGCAAAAGCTTGGTTGGCATAAATGAACGTTAGGAAAATAAATTTGCAAACTCGACACTTCTGGGGTGAATGACCAGGAGAACGGCAACAAGGACAGTGGAGGAAGAGGTTGTCTTCTAGAACTCCTGAGATAGAAATACTAGGTCGTCCAAGTAGGCGGAAGACCAGATGACAACTGGTGGGACCTTTCAGGGTCTCCGAGGGATCCGTTATAGAGACCTATAGGTCTCTGTTCGAGTATACTCCTTTTTTCACGCATTTTACATAGTCTCCCCTTCCTCCTTCACTCCTTCTGGACCTGCTCTTTGCGGTCTGGACCTCTTTCTCTCTACTCCAGACCTACTCCAGGTACTCCTGTATGCCCAGGCTTACCTATGTAAGACCGGTTTGTGCTTGTCGCAGACCGGACATTCCTTTACTTACCTTATGTTTCTTTTTTGTTTTGTTTTTGTTTGTTTTGGGTTCGCTACAATTAGTTAGATTGTAGCTACACAGTCCCGGGTATGCCCGGAGACTATAAAAGATATTTATCAAGTGTTGGCAATACAGTTTACCGCTATCTACCTCTTACCATTTATTCGCGAGTCATCTCCCTTCACCTTGTAGCTCCCTACAGAGCTCTCCTTTACCGTCCATCACACTGCCGACCTTCCAGACTACTGTTCCTCCTTACTGGACCACGACCAGACTATCGCCAGCACCCCCGGACTACATTGGACTGCAGTTCTATGCTGTTCCCTGCATCGAGGAAGGCCACTGGACTCACTGGACCCCTTTAGAATCGAGCCTTTCGCAAGGTGAACCCTGATCACTACCTGGCTACACTTGTAGTTGGGTTGTTGTCTAAGCCCAGTGAGTAACATTCTCCATATGGGTACAGCGAGCCTGACATGAATACAGCCAAAGCCCACGAGAGCCTCTGCATCGGGCCTGACAATATGGGCAATGTAGAGCATGGTTGGGCCCAAGGCATACCGGCCGCTCATATACGAGCGGACCCATTTCACTGAGAGTGATACAGTCTCTGTTGCATATGGGCGGGTCAATTCACCCCACCCTGACCCCGACTCCATAGCATAACGGAAGGGCCCATGTCCCCAGGGAGACCTCGATCCTGTAGCTTATGCACGGGCCCATGGCGACTGGTGACCCTGACCCATAGCTTGTGGACTGGCCCATGTCCCTGCACTGACCCCGATCTCTTAGTATATCTCTCCAAGACGACCACGACCCCATAGCTTGTGGATGGGCCCATCTCTCCACGCTGACAATGATCCCGTAGCTTATGGACAAGCCCATCTCTCCATAATGACCGAGACCCCGTAGCTTATGAACACGCCTATCTCTCCAAGCTGACACTGCCAGTGACCCCGCAGCTTATGGACGGGCCCATCTCTCCAGGATGACCGCGACCCTGTAGCTTATGAACGGGCCCATCTCTCCAAGCTGATACCGACCCTGCAGCTTATAGATGGGCCCATGTTCCCGCATTGACCCCGACCCCGTAGTATATGGATGGGCCCATCTCTCCATGATGGCCCCGATCCTGCAGTAGATGGACGGGCCCGTCTCTCCACTCTGACCCTGACCCCGCAGCTTATGGATGGGCCCCTGTCTCCAGGGAGACTCAAAACTTGATCCCATAGCTTATGCACAGGCCCCTGGCTACATGGTGACCCTGACCCGTAGCTTGTGGACTGGCTCATGTCCCTGGCACGCTGACCTCGATCCCGTAGTCTATGGACTGGCCCATGTCACAAGGGTGACCTCGACCCCGTAGGTTATCAACGGGCCCATTTCTCCAGGCTGACCCCGAGCCCATAGCTAGTGTTTGAAAGTCCGGTCTTAAGACCGATAAAAGACCGATTTGTAACTGAACCCGACCAACCAAGACTGGACCTTAGTAAGTGGTCCGGTCTTGCTAAGTTTCATTTGGTCGTCTCAGTCTTTTGATTTTTGAAATTTTCAAAAAACCGGTCAGGACCGGTTGAGGCTGGTCTTTTGAGGTAACCCCTATTGTCCCCTATTTGGGACTACATATGGGGATTTTCCCTGATTTTCCCACATTTTTTTGATTTTATTTGAGTCAGTTATGATATATCTGATAATATATTGACATGGAGGTCGATATTGGTCATATCTCAGTCGCGTATGGGTCGAATGACGTCATTATTGGCTCTACATTTATATAGGGGCTATTGCTACATTCGCTACAGCCACTGCCAAGCCTGCCGATCATAGCCGAGATCACCCATCTCAATACTTTTGTTGGTCTACAGACCTATTATTCGATGAAATATTAAAATGATCATATCTCCAGATCATGTGAACTGTTTTACATAACAAAAAAGAAGAAAATACTTCAACAGTACGTTGTTTTACCTACAAACCCATTTGGAACAATGTAGAGGAATGCAAAGAAAAGCATCGAAATGACTGGGAAACCAAGGGTTTATTCCCCGAATACAGATTCACTCTGGCTAGAAAGATGTTATCAACGATGGAAGGATTGCAAGGAATGGTACAATTCCATGCCAGCTGAAGAAGAAGATATGAGGACACACAATAGTTTGTAGGTAAAACGATGTACTGTTGAAGTATTTTCTTCTGGTACATAGGTATCCAAGAAGCCGTCGTAGTCAAGATTTGGAAAATAATGGAAATTTCAAATACGGGGAAAGGAATCATCTCGAGAACCATCCGCGAATCTAGGTGCGGGATAGTACCAAATGGAACAAGAAATATAGAAAGGAATTTGGAAAAGAACATATAGCTGAGTGAAAGAAGATAGTTCGTTCGCTATATATGAATGTCTAGCTTGTACTCTCTTGTATTGGTTAGTGAGTAGCTCTCTTTTTTTGTCTTGGACGTAAAGTCTAAGAGCCAGAGGTAGAGGCTACACTATTGAGAGTGAGGTGTTCTCGACGTCTGTCCCATAGGCATTTAGCCACTGTTTTTGGGTCACAGTCAAGGTGTCCAATACGAGAGGTGTGTCAGTACATTCATAGAAAAAGACATTGTTTTCAAAAGTGGAAGCGGAGAGTACTATGTCTTCGTGTTGTAAGTAATCGTTCATCCAATTGCAGTGAAAGGATTAAGAAGAAGGAAAGAATGAAGGGCAAACATAGGGTTTTCTCACGTATACTTTTCCCACCGTTCTGCATCGAATGCACGGTTCCAGTCCTGTATCGTGGGGATTTCATATCTCTTCCATTCCAAAGTACTTTCCATCCTGAAATTTTGATGAAGAATGGAGTAGCGGAACTCCTGACACTTGTAGGGAGCGAGAGGGAAGTGGTCTCTATGTAAAACTTCGTAACCTGCCCAATGGATTGGACAGTCCTCGACGAAAGAGTCATTATAGTGTTGAGTTGGAAAGGCCCAGCCTAAAGAGGTGTATATTAAGAAGAGAGATTCGTCGCGGAAAGACATAGTATATTGAATATTGCACCTGTGGGAAGGATCCCAGAAAAGATGAGGGAGCTCCGGTTGTACAAATTTGACCAGGAAAGCGAGATGATCGGTCTGTTGGACACAACTAATGTTGTGGTTCAAGGCTGTACCAGGCAAAGAAATAGTGTCCGTAGGCCAGATGGAGGGATTGTCGAGATTGTGAGGTCTAGCCGGAAGTGGTGGCTGAAGTGTGTGAACGAGGAGGCGGGACAGAACTAATATTTCAGTGTGAGGCCTAAAGCCTTATATACAAGTGTGTGTATTTGTACATATTATGGTATGGAATGTTTGAAGATCATTCCAGAAGATCATGTGATAAGTTCACTCATCATGATCAGTCAGCTTGATCAATAATGATCAGTAAGCAAAGATGTAGCCAATAGTGTATAAAGCTCTTATCTACATCTAATCTACATTACATAAGTGTAGATGTGTAGATAAAAGGTCTAGACAAGTTCTAGACTGAACAATCTTTATACTATAAGAATTGAGTGAATAATGATCGTTTTAACACCCTCGAGCCTTGTCATCGCCCATTGCCCTGAGGACATTGATGAGGATGAGGTCCTTGATCTTCTTGTTGGCCTGCGTGACGATTTCCTGGGAGGATGGAGTCATGGAGTGAGTGAGAGGGATGGTTGGGGATGTGGAGTAAATAAAGGAAAGATGAGCACAACAGGCGACGTGCCTTTAATGTTGTGGACCTTCCACCCCTCACCCTCCACAAGCTAACCGAGCCGACAATTTCGAGTCCACATGTTGGCACATTGGAAGCTGAAATGGAACTTTTTTCATTGTCGGTCGTTTAATTGAGTGGAACGGGAATTGCCAAGTCTCTGATTGGCTCTGATGTCAGCTTCGGTACCGCAATACAACAAATCCAAGCCAAGTTCTCCAGCCACTCAGTGTTGTCCTTTGATTCGCCAAACCAACCTCATTCTAATAGGAATTTCAGCTCCAACTCAGAACATTTGGAGCTCTCAACTGGAATGGGCCTTTATGGTCCGCATCCCAATGCCCCTCCATTCTTCATTCCTCAGTCACCCTCAATCAATGGGAAAGAGTCAAATTTGCGTAAGTCTTTTGTTTCTAGATTGATGTATGCTAAAGTCCTGAATGTTATAGACTTTGAATTGTCTACCCCCGCCACATCTGTTGTCAATGGACTGCCGCAGTGGGCATTGGCGGCTTGCATCCCCCCACCTTTCTTTGAGCCCCTCCCAAGGTCAGACCAAGACCCCATCACATTCCCTTCCTTTGGCTCACCATTTCCGATGATAGAGTCCCCACACCGCCCTGGCTTTGGTCATCTCCTCCCCAGTTCCACTCCACAAATAGAGTCTCCACCCCGCCCACGTTTCGGTGTCCTCTGACTCCATCCCCAGAAACATTCGCTGGGATACTAATCCCATTGTCTCCCCAGTTCCACCCCAAAGATAGAGTCTCCACCCCACCCCCATTTTGGTACTGATGCCACCACCTTCTCAGTTCTACCCCGAAGATGAAGTCCCCACTCCACCCCCGTTTTGGTCACCCCTGACCCCATCCCCCAACGTGATCCTATCCCCTCCCCAGTTCCATCCAGATGATAGAATTCCCACCCCGCCCCCGTGTTGGTCACCCTCCCACAATGCATTCACTGGGATACAGATTCCAGTCCCTTTCCAGTTCCATCCAGACGATAGAGTCCGCACTCCGTCCCCGTTGTGGTCACCCCAGACTCCAGATCCAGCCTATTTGCTGGGATACCAATCCCATCACCTCCCCAGTTCTACCCTGAACAGGGAGTCCCCTCGCAACCCCCGTTTAGGTCACCTCTAACCTCCTCCCCCGCAACATTGGCTGGGATATCCATCCCATCACCTCCTCAGTTCCATCCTGACGATGGAATCAGCACCCCACCCCTGTTTTGGTCACCCCAGACCCCATTCCCTGACCTACACACTGGGACACAAATCCCATCCCCTCCCCAGTTCCACCCCGAACGTGGAGTCTCCTCGCTCCCCCTCTGTAGGTCACCCCCAACCCCATCCGCCAGAACATTCGCTGGGATACCCATCCCATCGCCTCCCCAGTTCCACCCCAAAGCTCAAATTGAAGGATCGATATCCCGACCGGATCGACTGCCTTCAGCCTTCGTCCTCGGGTATCCAAAGGTTCACATGGTCCGCCGGGCTCGCATCCAAGAAATTCTCAAGGCTGACTTTGACAGTGAGTTACTACATATTTCTCCTCACAATTAACGCTAATATATTGGCAATGTGTTAGGGGATAATCTTGAGCGTGATCGTCTAGCTGCAGCCGGAGTGGATGTTAGAGGAGTACCTAGCTTTGGTGAGTTCAACACAACAGAGATCCCTGTAGGAAAATGAACATCTCAATTCAATAGTATTTGGTTATGCCTCTGAAATGGATCGCGTGCTTGGGGAGTCCTGCAATGTTCGGCCTTTGCCGACATCTCAGCAGGACCGCCAGACTGCCCTCAGTGGGGCCTGGACAGCCTTCATCAAAGCGTCCAAGCGCAGGCAGGAGTTATTGGTAAGGCAGCTCACACTATTGGATGCGGCAGATATAATCATAAACAATACAATTGTAATTCCTTAGCCATGTCTCTTATCTCTACTTAGCTATGAATAGATAACAGGATACCTTATATTCCAGGCTGGACATATAGCTACATGTAAGCCACATGATTCATTGGGAAATGCCAATGCCAAGGCAGGATTGTGTGACGAGACCTCATGTGTGACAGAACTTCTTTGTAGCTCTGATAATTGGCAAGCTTTCCGCTGGCCTTTGTCGATTTGGCAGCTCTTCATCATCTCTAGCTGGTGTTCTTCTCGCTCGGTTAGATCGACGCGGAGTCATCGGGTCCAAGTCAGCTTCACCATCAGACTCCTCATCACCAACCTGAGGTGGGTTCGGGATCATCCATGCTCGGTCAGATGGACTTTCATCTGATGGAGCTTGATTGCGGTATTGGATTGCCGCTAGATACAGGTTAATATATGAAACTTGAGGGAGATAAGATTACCGCTACCCTGATATTCGACAGGCTCCTGGGTTGCTTTTGGTTTTCGGACCGTCAATCTCTTCAATGCTGATTTCAATTGGATAGATGGTTTTTTTGCGCTCTTTGGCCTGCCGGGTTCAGGATTTAACTGATTAGAGCTGTACACCACCGGCACCGGGTGGTAAGCTCTATGAGAACGGTCTTCATATTCCAAATCCTGCTGAGTCCCGTCATTTGTGAGTCAGTTAATTTTGCTTTGATCAGTAGACAGTTGGGCAAGATAGGGATCTTTGCCTTGCCTCAGGTCGCACATCCCCCCGTGCTGAATTCACATTAGGTATTGAGGAGGCTGGCTCCACTTCCTTAGTCCTTTTTGCTATGGCCAGGAATGAAATCAGCGGTATGTATACAAATGCAATGATAACCACAATGATAATGCACCTCCAATGGGCGCCCCACTTTTTGGTTCTTTTGCCTGCTTTACTAAACTTGACATATAAATAGGATATTCAATGAGTATTGTAGATGCAGCTTACCCCCACGAGGTGGTCCCACTTTGTCCCTTGGTTGAAGCTGGGAATTCTCGGGTTGATCCTACTCTTCGGTTCATTTGCCCTCTTTACTAACCTCGACATATGAATAGGATATTTGAGGAGTATTTTAGATGCAGCTTACCTCCACGCGGAGGTCCCACTTTGTCCGTTTGTTTTCGCTGGGAATGCTCGGGCTGATCCCAAGGCACCGAATCTGTCAGAGTCGATGTCCCCTCGGTGGATTTGTAAGTTGGTTTGACTAAGCTTGGAAATGAGTTGTTCGGCTCGAAACAAGATTGCAATATCGCATACTAATAGCTCATCCCCCGGTATTCGCAATTGGTGCCGAATTGCCAGACTTTCATTTGAGTGAGCAGGACCTATGGTACCTCTCGCTTTGACCATCAGCTGGGATATTATACTTACATTTATGCTACTCACTGAATGTCACTTCCTTTCCCGGCTGTCTTGATGTATCATTGTGCCGAGGCTGGTTTTTGGCACCCAACCCTCTCGAGAATGAGCTATTTTCGGTCAGCATCAAGGGAACCTGGCTCCTGTGAAAAGTACTTGCTTGGCCTGAAGGCTGGGCTTGTTTCTTACCCTCTACTTCCTTTCCTTTATCTTTGAGAGATATTTTCTTCTCACCAGGTGTCCTCGTCGATATCGCTGGTCTTCTCATCGCTGTGCCTGAGTTGGTCATTTCTGCTTTGGATCCCTCAGCCTCATTGTCTGTGTCGAGAGTTTAGGAATGGGCCCAAGCTGCATCCCTCAGCTGAACTGCCCTTGGTTGATTGTGATTAGGTAGTTTGTCGGGGTGTTCCTTGGCTTCATTGTCGTCTACATCCATATATCGAGATTTCACTGGCTTTTTGGCTCTCTTGGACTCCCGAACCCGCTGTGTTTCATGTTCTTCGTCAGAAGTATCGAGAGGTTCAACCAATTCCTGAAGTCGATTGAGCGTATACCGGAAGGCAAACACGTCTTCTGGGCAGTTTTTCTGTCTGTCCCAAATAAACTCCAGAAAGCATCTGGCCTCGCCAATCTTCAAATGGCTTGGGCCGTCAGGGAAAGAGAAATTTTGGGGAAGATGACGTTCCAGGATTAAGTCATCTTGAAATTCCATGAGCTTCTTGAAAGGTGTCGAAGCCTTCGGATTCCTGGTAGCTTGTCCTAAATCGTAATCAACTGAGATCAGTGACAAAGCCTAGACTACCCAGCAGCAACCAACTTACTGTAGTGGGCAGTTAGAAGGCCGTGTACCATGTCCTAAAGGTCCATTCGATTGCATTGCCGAAGCTCAGGGATCCAAATTGTGCCGTCGTCATTTGTGACTCTGTCGATGGCTGCATTGTGACAAGGTCTTTTCGGCTGCTTTGAGCTTTGTTCGACTGGCCCTGAATCTTGAACATTGTTGGGGCCAACATCACCGGAGTCCTCCATAAAGGCTTGACAAATGTACTGGTCCCACTGCTCTACAAAGTCTCCAGTGCCTTGGAAACATGGACCATCGTTGATGGCGTGATTGAAGTCGAAGCTGGCAAAAGTCAATAATCAGACGGCTTATTGGAGTTCCATTACCAACATGTTCGAAAAAAGTCCCTTCTTGTCGTCTTTCCAACCAGTCAGAACGACCATTCGAACTCGCCCCCACTTCCACATTTCTTTGGTCAACTGCTGCATGATCTTGCCAACACCTTGCTCGGCAAACCTAAAAAATCTGTTATGGATTCCATCGCATCTTTGCGCGCTCAAGCAAACTGCTCACACTGTCCGGGGTGGAATTCTCATTCCAATCCTGGGTGATTTGCTCACCCCAAGCCATCTCGCTCGGGATAAGCTCTTCGATCACATCAGTGGTGGCGGCCTGCTAATTGCGGACCATTTCTGGGGTACCAAGAATAACACCATACTGTTGCTCCAAGATCTCATTGATCCTGGTTCTGTCCCCATTTCAAGGTATTCAGCAACCTTGTCAGCTGGAAGAAGAGCTGCACGATGTTGGGGGAGGCTGCCAGATGACGAAAGAGAACTTGAATGGCGAGAAATGGCAAGAGAAGAAGCCTCGCCATTTCTGCAATGTGGATGTTGACGTGATCGATCATTAATACTGCCCGAATTGGGTGATAAGATAGTACTAAAGCTAAAAGATGGATCACGATGATAAAAGTCCAGGAATTCTTGTGTCGTTGTCGTGCCATATGAAGACCATGAACCTGAAGAGGTGGATGGAGTGTCAGATGCTACAGTATCAACTTGAAACTGGGATGTAAACGGATTCATAGTCTCCAATGCAAATAAGTTTATGGATAATGATAGGCCTGGAGCCCAGGGGCAGTCTATAGGTCGGTAGTATACTACACAGAATGAGGAGAGGGAGGGGAAAGAGGGGAAAGGACAAAAGAGACTAGCTTGACCATCAATCTGCCTTTATACGAGGATACATTGGGGCGGTCATGCATGGTGATGTCATCAAATTTCCCCCATTGAGATTGGCCACAAAGTAAGTATCTAGGTTAGTCCGGCAGGTCAACTTTTGGGACACTTTCTCTCTATGCCGAGTGTTGAAACATTGTATTGCAGCTACTACTCACAAACTCGACCGGGATGATACTCTAACTTGGTTCTGTCCCAAGATGGAAAAAAAAGTAGGACCTCTGGTACCCCCTAGTGTAGCATCATAACTAGGGTGAGTGTTTGGGATTTGCCGTATGCTCACCTCTTGGCTTCATTTGACCATATAACATAATTTCCAAGTGTATATATGACATATATTGAAAATATCGAAAACCTGTTCGCATTTTTGATCCCTTAGGGTTATCACCTTATAAAAAATGTCCCCAAACAGGCTTTATGTAGCATAATAAGATACCACAATCTCAGGAGTCCAATATGTCAGCATAAAGTTTATACAATGTTCTCCTGCTGGCTGAATCTTCGGTTCTGCAAGTTTCCAAACTTGTTCTGCTGGTTATCAAAGATGTGTGCATGTGGATATTGTATATGTAGAAATTTCCAATGGTTTACAATTTGTACTAGACCCATCTCCATCATCCTACAACATATTCTCGAGTTTTTCACATATATATATATTTCATCTCTGGAGATGCATACATTGTCAGGGCAATGGTTGTTACCTCTGGGACTGCTGTATCAAACAATTGTGCAAGCTATAATATCATATTTATGATATGTTTTGCAAATCTTCAAAATCTCCGATTAAATCATTCACTACATCTCCAAATTCAATTCTAAAAATAGACTAAAATCATGGAAGGTGTGTTTTCAGCACACCCAGAGGGTACAGACATTGCCCTAACAAAATATGGATTGGGACACATTGAATATATATATAAGTGAAAAAGTCGAACATATGTTATAGGATGATGGAAATGGATCTAGAGCATATAGTAAACCGTTGGAAATATCCTAATATACATTACCCACATGTCTGCCATATTTGGTAACCAGCAGAGCAGGTTTGAAAACTTATAGAATCAAGAATGCCAGTAGGAGAACATTGCATAGAACTTTACACTGACATATTGAGCCCCTGAGATTATGGCATCTTATAAAGCTATATAAAGGCTATCTGGGGACATTTTTATAACTTGATAACACTAGAGGATCAAAAATGCAAACAGGTTTTCGATATTTTTAATATATCTGATTTATATACTTAGCAATTATGATATATGGTCAAATAAAGCGCTCAGATGATGTATTATGCAATATATGTATTATATCAACCATCATATGATAAGATACTAGAGGGGAAAGCAGGCAAATCAAGTAAATACCACATTCAGAGGGTTATTACTGTTTTAGATAAAGCCCTGAATGATGTCACCACTCTAAGGGGTGCTTATGTAATCATCTTTGCAGATTCTGACAGCTGATGCCATCATCACATCTTCTACATCAGTGACATAATTTATTACATAAAGGATGTCAAGTTCAAAAATTCAGGCACAAACCCCTGTGATTATGTAATCATATTTACAGATTCTGACAGCTGGTATAATGTAGGCACACATGGCACATGCCCCTCTCAAGACAAGAGCTGTATTCAAAGCTGCGAAAAATCATTCCAAAAGAGGAAATTCATTAGTCTATTTTTGGTATCACCAGAAAAGTTGTAGCCCCTGTTTTTGTGATTCTAATGGTACAACAATTTTATCTATCTCATTTAATCTGGTTGAGATATGATCAAAATGGTCGCGAAACCCCAGCGATATTAGCCAATGACAATTGCTGCCTTAGCTAATCAGATAGGGGGATGCCCCTTTCAAGATAGGGGTTGTATTCAGACCTGCAAAAATTTATTCCCAAAAAGGAAACATCATTATTCCTTTATGGTATTATCAATATCTTATCTATGTTGATCAAATTGATTAGATTAAATGTCAGGTGATGAGATTAGATTAAATGCACTATGACATCTTAAAAAATCTGTCATAACTCAAAGTGTAGTGAGGGAGTCCCACTGATAGTCGAGCAGGCGTAACGCCTGGCGAGACTCGAAGACTGAGGGATCTAGAGTTCGACGAGGAGGATCTCACGAAGAGTCGCTTCACTCGAAGACTAAGGACACACCCGAAGTGGGCAGAGGCTCGAAGGTAATGAGGGGCGAGGAACTCGAAGGGAGGCAGAGAACTCAGGTGATATTCCAAGTAGCTCTAGCTTAGGGTTACAAGATGAGATGGTACTCTATATATACTAATGAGATGGAATACGAAGGAATCACAAGGAAGGGACGCGTCATCCGCAGTATGGATGATTAAGAAGCTGCAGAGGATTAGTGATACAGATGACGAAGCGATGGTGTCATCATGAGTCAGAAGGATAGGGAAAACTCGGAATGAAGACGGAAGAAACAGGGATTGGGAATAGGGGAAACTAGGACCGTCAGCGATGTGGAATGAGATGCGAAATCGCCCGAGGTCTATGATACAACGTGAATACAATGTAAAGGCGATAAGCATAGCAGAGAGAGAGGGAGAAGAGATACATAGAGAACTCAGGAGACGATCGTAACATCCCACTTGAGTGCTAAGGGAGTCCCATTGTGAGTAGTGGGACTTCCACTAGAAATAGAGGGAGTGCCGGACTGAGATGGAGTGAGGCATGAGCGGAGTCACAGTACAATGTCTTCGGACAAGCGACATAAGCGAGAGGCAGCACATCCTCTTTGCCTCCACCATGTCACTCATCTGCCTTGCAGTGCATCTTCACGCATTTCAGCACCCTCCCACGCACCACACCCTGCCTCCATTTCCATTCCAGCTTCCTTGCAGCTCATTCTCCTGGGTCCGGAGTAGTGTCTAAAGGTCCAGTTCTAGGACCGACAAAAGACTAAGGACCAGACTGAACCAGACCAAAAAAGACCAAAAAAGACCGATTTTTTCAGTCTGGTCTTTGCCAGTTTCACTTGGTCTCAGTCTTGGTCTTTTCAATCCTCAAAAATAAAAAGACCAGTTAAAGACTGGTCGCAACCGGTCTTTTGGGGGGACCTATGTTGCCCCCTATTTGTACATATATCGAAGTATTTACCCCGATTTGTGCATATTTTTACGATTTACTTTGAGTTAGTTATGCTATTTACAACAATATATCGACATCAAGGTTCTAGATTGGTCATAGCTCACCCGCGTATGGACCGATTTATGTTATTATCGGCTTTAACTTTACATAGGGGCTATAGCCACATATGGTACAGCCACCGCTAAGCCCCCCAATCGCTTGTGGAGTGCATTCTGATTGATCTTTCAAGCTGTCTAAAGAGCCATATTGCATCAAATCTTAAAATAATCATATCTCCATCCAGTGTAAACCACTTTACATAAACAAATTATCAGTAGAAAGCCAAACACGAGTTCTATTTTTGGAGTGTACAAAGACCCGGTTTGGGACCGCAACCGGACTGATAAAAGACCGATTATCGGTCTTTTTCAATCTTGGTCCAGTTTTTTTCATATCAGAAATTTTCTAGGACCGGTCCGGTCTTTTCCAAAAAAGGCAAAAGACCGAACCGAACCGGACCTTTAAACACTACCTATCGATGCATGCATGGGGTGTTTTGGTCAACCTTTATACTGCACCAATTGCTGCAGGGAAGAGCACAAGAGGAGTCCATTAATTAAACCTAGGACATGGCGGGGGCTGTTGTCCTGAGATAGGACACATAAGCAAGCATGTTTGGAGGTAAAGCCTAGTCCAATTCCAATGGATGACAAAGCATGGGAGGACTGCAAACCAGAGGACCGACCTCCACATCTTAAGCCACCATCCAGGACCGATTATCTGACGGTCATCGATGTTTCGGGAATACACTTTGTCAATGTAAATTTCTTCAACTGCTACAATGTTGCCTGTTTCTGGTGACCTTGAAAAGAATGCACATGGCTTTCACTTTTCAAGTATTGAATGATTTCATTCTAGACAATCTGGAATGTGGTACTTCGGCAATGAATTATTACATCAAGCTCTGACGGATGACTTCTAACGTATTTTCCCAACTCAGTATGTGAACCGACATTATCATTTGACATACTGACAGGGTTTCAGGACCGACATACCGAGTTGCTAAGAGTCACCCGACAATGGAGGCTACTCAAGTTGCTCAAATGGAACAGATTTGGCCACTGCTCGCGAGAGGCCGAAAGAGTGACCTAGCTGTGTTTTGTCTGGCATGTCCTCAACCAGGAATCAATGTCAATGCATCAGATGAGGACCTGTCTAAGTGAGTTTCACTCTGTGACCTCAATTGATAAATTTGTTACAATAACATTCCGATAGTTGGAAATACTCCCGAACTTTTGTTATGGATGGAAATTTCAAGGCTGAACATTTGCATGATCAAAATTCCGAGGATCAAGTTTGACTGATGGATGGGCTCGTCTATATGGTCTCTCGGCGAGAATACCAAGAATACCTCAAAGTGACTCATCATTCTTTGGAGGTGAGTATTCGGCAAGGTTTCCTGAATTCAATTGTGAGATTTGGTTTAGAGGTCGACTTGCAATAATCATCAGGCTGTTAACCAGGCAAATGCCAGTCACGGAAGGTTACAGGCTACTGGTATTAGAGCTACAGCTTGCGCTCGGCATGGCTGCTTCGTCCCTCATTCCATAGTAGACTTTCAAAAGGTTTCAGGTATGGGCATTGTCACTGATTTCACCATCTAGCTTATTCGGACCAGACAGGTAAACATGGACTATTCATTGACAAATGCTTTGAAGCACAACATGCAAGGGATTTCTCGGGCGATCAGCTTCTACGATGTGAACTGCGCAAACACGAAACAACTCCATTTTCGGGTCGGAAAGAGTCGATTGATTGAGATTCTGAAGGACATGAACATTGTTCCGGGAATTGCCATTTGGCATGTTCATGGACACCAGGCATTGTGCTTTCCTCGGTATGCACCCCTGTTCATTGCTGGTGCTAGATGGGTTGACAGCGAGATTATCGAAACTTTGTGGTCGGTTCTGAATATTGTCTCCAGTTCCACTCGGGAAATGTTGTCACCAGTTTGGCAAGAACTTCTAGATTTCCAAATGAATGACTCCAACTTTGTGAAGATGATATGAATGAGTAAGTGCTAGTGGCCTCATGTACCCGGATGATACAACAATATCTAACTTCATTGCCTGCACAGCTAACTTACTAACTTACTAAGGCTCTGTCCTGCAAGATTACTGAAGCTCAGAAATCATTCATTGCAGCTAGGTCCAAATTTTATGACTTGGATAGCGGGGTTTCGGATGCCGAAAAGACAAGAATGGCTTTGATGTTAGATTGCAGAAGGGTATGCTCCAATTTGTTACTCGGATGATGTATTAACTTGCCATTAAGCTCCGACTATGCGGGCCATGAAGCTCGGCATTTTAGAGGAGCTGCAACGTGGTTGGCAAAGGGTCTGAAGATTCAACAAGCTCAAATCGCTCTTAGACATGATGTCCGAGGGATCACAGCTAGATCAACAGAACTCCAGAAGTTAGCATTGGCCCGCTGGGCCGACAGGCTGTCTGCAGAACTCTCAGGATTTCTAGCTGAGGCTCCCACATATTTCCAAATGACTCTTTGGCCTGATGATGCAGAAAAAACTTTGGAAGCAAATGACTTCATGGATGTTCAGAATGCCCCAAGCAAGCATCCTTGCCATTGCCATCCAATCTTGGCATCACAAGATGTAAATATCTAGGTGCCGAAACACTGCTGTCCTTGGAGCTGAGGCTTCGCATTGGTCAGGCAAATGATGCTCTGCATGAAATCAGACTAGCATTAGCAGACAAGGCGGTCTTATTTTGGACCAAAGTTCAGCATGCAAAGGGCCAATCAAGGAGTACTAGGGTGTGGGGAAAGGTGCACGCAGCCGATGCTATAGTCACTAGGCATTCCGCAACATATTGGATTTGCCGTAAAGCTATGGTTGAACTGAGTGCCGATGAAGAATTGTTGGACAGGTTTCAGGTATTGAAGGATGAGGACCTGAAAGTAAGCACTGCTATGGCGATGCCGAATGCCCAAGACCATCAGAACTCCTCACTGCCTTGGTTCTGGACCATGGACATGATAAGCGCAGAAAGCGATAGGGAGTGGGCTAACCACTAGATAGGGACTTTGGGATCACTCTGGAGTCCTGGACACTGTGAGTAACCAAGAATGATATTGAGTGAATAACAATGAGCTACTGACCTGGAGTCCACTGTGAGTAACCAAGGGAAACAGAACAGAGGACTCCTAGGCTAATATCTAGTGGCTGTAAATACTGGCAAACAACTGGCAGCCACAATCAGCCACAACTGTGGGAAAAGTAAACACAACTCGAAGAAAAGAAGTATTGAGGTGTGTAGAGCGAGCACAAGGGTCTAGAGACTCGAGAAAAGAATGTCAATAGGGTTATCGACCATGGGGAATCCAATGGTGATGGTTAGAAGTAGCACAAAGCGCTAGAAACTCTATAACGAAGTGAAACAATCAAAAGAGGGCGAAATCACCAAAAGTAACAGAGAGTGCCATGATGATGTGTTGGATGATGGTTGCATGGTCGAAGGAGGTTTTGCGGCGGAAGGCTTTTGATTTGTCTTCAAAAAGAACACACAATCCAACGAGGATATAAAAGAATGATTCCAGGTTGTGGACCAAGTCATGAACCACAGGTTGCTTGGGACCTGCCATCACAAGTTCGGCAGACATCGAAGACCAGGTACCCTGTGTTTTATTCGTTAACTTGGTCAATCTCATGGACAAAACCTGAACTTACGGTGCGATGCAATGGGTTCAAGTCGATTGTGTTCCACTCGTCCTTGTCCCAATCCTTCGCACTCAAGACCACGATTTCGTGCTCCTGGTTAAGCTGTGACACTGGAACCAGCACTGGACCATGCCCCAACTGACTTGCGGTTCTTGACAAGGACTTGGTTCTCTGAGCTGATATTCTGAGCCATGGTGGTGGTCAGAGGTGTGTCTGAGTGAGAGACCACTTCATCGGTGGTTGCTGGGAGAAGGACAGTATAGCCCCAGTCTGTAAGGACCCCACACCACTGAAGATCTGTTATTCTTTTCTTCAACAAAGCGCACTGAGGATGATCTCAGATAGGTATGTCATCCACGTCTCGTGACAACTTCGCCCCTCCGTTCGTCGAGGGAGGAGTAGATGTTACTTTTGGTGATTTCGCCCTCTTTTGATCGTTTTACTTGTGTAGCCCTAGTCTGTAAGGACCCCACACCACTGAAGATCTGTTATTCTTTTCTTCAACAAAGCGCACTGAGGATGATCTCAGATAGGTATGTCATCCACGTCTCGTGACAACTTCGCCCCTCCGTTCGTCGAGGGAGGAGTAGATGTTACTTTTGGTGATTTCGCCCTCTTTTGATCGTTTTACTTCATTATAGACTTTCTAGCGCTTTGCGCTACTTGTAACCATCACCATTGGATTCTCCATGGTCGATAACCCTATTGACTTTCTTTCCTCGAGTCTCTAGACCCTTGTTTTCGCTCTATACACCTCTACACTTCTTTTCTTCGAGTTGTGTTTACTTTTCCCACAGTTGTGGCTGATTGTGGCTGCCAGTTGTTTGCCAGTATTTACAGCCACTAGATATTAGCCTTGGAGTTCTCTGTTCTGTTTCCTTTGGTTACTTATAGTACTCCAGGTCAGTAGCTTATTTTTATTCGCTCAATATCATTCTTGGTTACTCACAGTGGACTCCAGAGTGATCCCTAAGTCTCTATTTAGTGGTTATCCCACTCCCATTCGCTTTCAGCTCTTATCAGTAGAATGATCTTGATGAGGTGAATGGTCCTCTTGGACCTTCGACTAGGAGTCCTGTCATGTAACTTAGGAGATGTCCAATTGCCCAGTGCTCGTCGTTCTTAGGCTAGTGCCACTGTAAAATAGTATCAATCCCGAGACTTTGCACTGCAAAAAGTAATTCAACTAATTCAGAGTGTCTGAGACGCTGATGTGTGCAAAATAACCGGCCGTGACGCTGATTTAAGGGACGCGTGAAATCAGCATCATTGGGCCAACGCTGATTCTGAGCGTCATGTGACTGATGCTGATTCTGAGTGTTGTGACCGACACTGATTCTGAGCATCAGGTTTGCTTGTTCGCAGCGTCACAGCATCATGGTCCCTCACAGTAACAGCTAGATATACCTAATGTGGTACCCATGGGCCATGTATGATGTATACAAGATTTTGATCAAGTTAACTCTAGTTAGTAGTCACTGATTTCACTGCCAGTCTGAGAGTCACTGTGACTGTCAACCTCCGGTATCTCGGTCTCAGCAAATTTGTCTAGCCCCCCAGGATCCACAATGCCACACCTTGTTTCAACCGGCACCAATCCTACAACCGATTTCACGTTGCAGATGTTGGTCACGAAAGGACTCGGCAGCTTGGCCTGCTTTTCGAAGTAAACATTCTCGACTGCAGCATCGATTCCTTTGGTGGTATCCCATGGTGCGATGAGTGTTAGTAACAATTTTTTACCACTCAATACTCCAAAGAATAGATCTTGAGGCAAAGTAAGAGTGAATATTTTCTTGAGTGTCCCATAGCCAAGATCACGAACGAGTTTGCCATTACGACCCTCCCGAATCACCTCGTACTATAAAGAAAACACTTAGACCTTGAACAGCAAGTAAGTTTACTATCACTGGACGTACCTTAACATAGCAGCTTCGTCTGATTGATGTTCGTGGCCAATATGAAGAGCCTGATGTCCTAAATAGGTCACCTTTGCCCCGAATGCGAAATTTTCCAGCGAAAAAAATCGGCATCGGTAGCCGCTTCTGGATGTCGGATACTCGCTTGCCTATCACCTCGCCAACGTAGCTTGAGACCATTCTCTGGATTGTGATATCAGCCGCCCGTGGTTGCTTGAATGGTGGGCGAAGAATGTGTTCGGGATCTGGAGTGTTTGATATTTGGTGAGTAACTCGTAACGGCAATTGACGAAAGGAAACTCGTACAATCAGTCTCCAAGACACGTTCATATCCAACAGGTCCATCATCCTTGCGATCATCCCACCATGCCAACTCCTCTTTGAGATCATATTGAACCGTCAGCTATTCTAAACATATCGTGCGAAACAGTGCGTTTTCAAGGCTACTCCAAGGTTGGCTTTGAGAGCGAAGACTGCGCTGAAGAAAGCCACAGTAACGCTCCATGAAAAATGTCCACGTTGTCCAGATTGGACCACAGTAGCGGATGTCTTGTGCAACATGCAGTAACCCATGAACAGTAAGAGTGCACGCAGGTAGGCGTTTTGTGCAATACTGATAGTAGTATCTGGGTGCCAGTGATCAATTAGATCAGAAATCCCAATCCAATATTTGTTTTGACGTACCTCTCATACTTTTTCACCCAGTGTCGGAGGCATCTTTCAATGTCGTCCACTTCTTCTGATGTGAGTCAGAATTGAAGAGTTTTCTTCATGATTTCTCCGAGTTCGTACATATGTTTGTAGTACTTTTTTTTTGGAAACCTGTTGTCGAGTAGCTTTGTTGTAGGCATGGAAATCAAAAATATCTCTGGCGACAGCATCAAACGTTAGGATGCCATAAGCAAGCTGTGCAGCCTCATCATCCAGTGGAAACACAAAGGACGTGAGATCCTTTGGCTTATGGGGTCCAGGATTCAGGAATGACTCCAACACAGATAAGATGCTTGAGGTGAGTACAACACTCTGGAGGTAGATTGTAGTTTTGCAAAAGGATTGGAGTCGCTACAGGGCCTCCTCATCGACGATGCTTGGATAACAAGTAGCTGTCGGTGCACAGAGCCAGAGCCAAGTCACATGGGTCAGAGAAGTATCAGTGGGGTAATCTCTTGCCATCCACTATGACATGTTCTGTGAGGAGCTTTTGATAATGGGTGCTGTCGAAGACATCAGTCATTGTCCCTGGATTTCATTTAAATTGAGCCCGGTAGCGCAGGAGCTCCACCATTTCAGTCGATTGAAAGAATCCTTGAAGGCGAGGGATGAGGGGGAAATATGTGAATTGCCGATGTGGTTTGTCTTTTGCATTCAGATGTCGCTCTTTGCAAAAAGGACAGCATGAGAGAATATTGTATTTTCCTGTGTAGGCAATGCACGAGTTTGGACAGCAGTCATACTTGACTCGGGGAACCTCTGCCAAGGTAGCAACGTGGTGGAAAATGGTATATTCAGATGGTAGGCCCAGCTTGTCTCGAAACGAAAACCGTAGTTGCTTGAACCAGCTCTGTGGTGCCTTCCCTGCTATAAGTAGACCGAACGCTCTGACTATATCATGGTCAGCCTCTGAGAAGGTTTCCTATGTTATTTCAATGAGTATCATGACCGATCAAATACAACGAAACAACATACATGATGATGATTGCCTTTCAAGCTCCACATAGTTCATCTCGTCAAGTTCATCCGTATCAGCACCAGCAAGACTGTCCGCCGTGGAGTCGTCAGAATCTTCAGGTTCATGCCAATCCCATAATGGGTCCGACTCAGATAAAGTATGCATTTCCATTTCGGCAGAGTCCTTTGAACTAATTACACTTGCTGCCTCTGGAAATAGCTCTGGAGATCCTGACTCTGAGTCTACATCTACATCCATCATCATATCGTCCGGAGTGGAAGTGGTAGTGTCAATCTTGGCATCATCCCAGTCTGTCAATATTTTAGTTGATAAATAACATGAATTGATGATAAAACAAACCTAACGGAGGAGAACTTTGGTTCAATTTATGACTGCGACTTGGGGAATCCGAAGCCGAGTCATCAAGGCTCTTGAGGCCCGTATCATGTGCGCACACCTTTTTTTAGCCATGGTCTGATAGTGACGGCGACGTTGAGAGAGGCTTAAGACTTTCCCGCATGAGGGACGACACTGGCAAATCTTTGGGTGTCTTCTGCTCATGATGAATTTTGGTTAAGTAAGACGCTTGAGTGATCGATCGAGATGTTGATAGAATCACGTGACATTCCGGTGCGTGTTGTTGATCATTGTTGATCGAGACGTGTCCATGATCACCCCCCCTAACTCACTCAATTTTGCTTCTTGACCACCACCTTCAAACACCATGCCCCATAATACTTCTAAATCCCTGAGCGCAGACAAAAGGATGGACGCTCTCACCAAAACTATGGCAAGTTTACTACAAGAACAAATTGAAGAGATGAACTGTAAGTTTTTGAGTACTACTTCCGTCAAGTTTTTGAGTACTACTTCCATCACTTGATTATCTCTATACACGATCAATCATATGATAGGGGATAAAGACGGATACAAACAGCAGGATATGGCCAAAAAGAGGTCAAAGCGTCGTCATCATGCTTCTGGTGCCGATTTAGCTCCACGACCAAAAGGGAGACCCGGTCGTAGTGCTGGGAAAGGGTATAGTGTTATCTCTGAAATGGGCTTAGCAGACCGCAAAGAACATTACAACTTTGTACTCGTACATCACTTTCTCATCTGATTATAGGCTTGGTGTAAACTTTAATCGTGTAGAAAGCGAACTAATCGCAGACTGGCTCATAAGTATCTTGATACAACTCGTACAATAACCAAACAAGTGAGTTGCCATCTAGTGGAAAGAGTCATCAAGAAGGGATTTCTCATTATTTTCGCCGCATATATGCTTACTATTTAACTTCATGGACTTGACAGGCTCAAGACGAATGTGCTTTGCTTCGAAGTCATGCTGATGGCTGGGCTGCACACAACCTATTTTCACCCAGTACCTCCGTAACTCATTGCAGCTCGCCAAAAAGTACGCAAAACCTCAAGTCTCCGACTCTGAGCCAGGTTGAAAAAGAAAATGCAGCAGTAAGTGAACATCAGTCTGGGGTTCAATATCAATTCTGACTCAAATGCAGATAGTTTGGACCCTGGTTCGGACAGTTCGGGCAGTTCGGGCAGTTCGGGCAGTGCGGGCAGTTCGGGCAGTTCAGACACTGGTTCAGACGTCTCGGAAGATGAAGACCGGCAAGATGACTCAGATGTTGAAACGGACATTGAAGCCAAGTTGGATCCACGGAAAAAGAAGCAACCCTCAGGCTCATACAAGTTCAAGGCGATATCTTTGGGCCTGACCAATACTGACGTACATTTGCAGGAAGCCAGTGAAGCGCAAGATAAAACCCGATCGCAACACAAGTTCGAGTAAGACAAACCGACCAGACTCGGATAAGGAAAAGGCGACTCTGAGAGAAAAGACCCCACGCATTGCCACAGAAGAGACCATTCGTATGAGCAAGCGCCAATGATCCACCCTTCCAGAACATTCTGACAATGAGGACGCACATCTTGTAAGTGGCCTTTTCCTGCCAAGTCGTCGGCAAAGACTGCTATTGGAACTTTTGATCGAACAGAAGTTGAATGATGGCAAACAGAGCTCTGCAAACTCGGATGATGGCTCTGCTGACGCGGCGGCACCTCCTGGACTCTCAACTGCAGTGGACAAGGTTCTGACAAAGTGCCCTGGTCTCTACTGTGAAGACGCGATTCCATCCGTTGCGACACCTGTTCTCAAAGACGCACTGAAAAGGTACAGGATTCTTTGCAACGCAAAAGGGTCAAAGCAGTTCGATGTCGACCGCCTGGCAAACGATATCTGTCATTTCGTCAGGCTCCAGGCTGAGGAGGAGCACAAGCGAGTTGAGGCCATCAGGATTGCTCAGGAACGCAAATGGCCAGCATTTGATATCAACTTCAAAGATATTCCTCAGTGTGTTTCGGCAATGTTCGGCGAGTTGGACTGGATCATGTTGTAAAGGGATGCATGAGAAAACCTATACGTCTGCCAGGGGTTCCTTCGAAGCTGACCTCAAGCACGATGGTTGGTCGGAAGAGAGATTTGGGCAAATGGACGGACGCAATATTTCGGCAACCTCGCAAGTATGGAAAAACGCACGAGGCGGATAGTATGTTCCTTTTTTCTGTGTGATCTTGAATCTGATCCAAGGTGTATCTAGCTACGGTTCGAAAGGGGTTTCAATTGTACTCCATACGCTCTTCACGCTCTTCCCTGCATCTGAAACACCGACAAATGCCTTTGAGCCCATTCCCTTGCGGCGGTTTTTAGTCTATTTCGTAGTACAATGCTCATTGCCTAAGACCACCAAACTTCAAATTTCAGCAATGCGCACGGGATCTTGGTCGAGAGCAGCGATGCAGGAGAACTTATCAACCCTGAGGACGACAACGACAATGAACTCGAGGAAATCAACAGGCTCACTTCATTCACCCTGAAAAGGTTCAACTTTCACACATCAAAAGGACTCGCCGGTGAACGGCCTACGCAGCAGGAAAACCGAGGTCGCGAGAACGATGCCACTGGTGCTCTTGTGGCGCTTCAACAAGCTGGTAAGCTACCTGAAGCCCACAATGAGGTATGTGTGGCCACCTGAGTGCTATGCGGTGGCACGGCAGCAGTGCTGGATGCTTGATACTGCTTGCAGGTGCCAAAAGGGTCCCGCCCAAAGCGCAAACCATTGCCAATTCCGAGTTGCGTTCCACCAGCTGAAGGTTTGAGCAGTAGACAACAAGTTGAAGATATGCAAACTGACAAGGTTTGTTTGATTTACATACTACATGATTCTGATGACTATCTTACAGGGATTGGACAAGCTGATTCTGAACCAACAACTGCCAGACTTGCAGGCCGCCAAAGCGGAGTCAAACCCAAAGGAGCCGAGAAAATCACGCAGGGCACAGAAGACCTCAAATGTATTGACACACGATATTGCCCTCGGAGCACTGAACACGTCAAACAATTATACCAAATCGACTCAGAAGCGAAAGCACAACCCGCACAACTTAAAGTGACTACTATTATTGTACACGATAGTAGTCTTATAATGTATTTTGGAAGATCATAAATAATTGATCGTGTAATCATTCTGTCGAAGATGCTATAAACCCGCTGCGAGAACACTGTGAACCCGCTGTGGGGGACATTTGAAATCAGTTTTGAGGATGCTTCAAACCCGCTGTGGGGACATTTGAAACGAGCTGTGGGGATGCTATGAATGAACTGTGGGGACACTGCGAATGAGCCGTGGGGACGCTGCGAACGAGCATCCTCGACGCTGTTTCCTAATAGACAAAATGAGTACATCAGCGTCACGTGAAGACGCTGATTAACAGAAAAAATTAAGCTGATATGGCGCGTCCTCGCCGCTAACTTAGTAGCCGCATCTTGAACACTCTGAATTAGTCGATTTACTTTTTGCAGTGTTGCTGATATTGTGGACCGGAGGGGCATTCGTAGGATACACCAACCAAAATGCGTACGAACTGCTCTGGAAAGCTGTGGATGTCGAGATGATTTTCCGGCAACTTCTAGGTATGACAGGTTTTCATTCACAGATCCATTTCGGCTTTTCACTTCGCAAAATGTTGCAATGTATCTCCAGTCCCGTCTAGCTTCGGGCATGTCAGTCATGAAAGAAGCGATGTCAGGTTTGCATTCTGTATCCCCTCCTTTTAATGGTTTCCCCGCCTTTCCTTTCCCTTTCTTCCCCCCTTGCGAATCAGTGCCATGGTGGGATTTGAGCCGGGTCCTTGACCCCCAGCATCATCGACGGGAACTCCGAAAGCGTGGGATTTTGAGCCGGGTCCTTGACCCCCAGCATCATCGACGGGAACTCCGAAAGCGTCGACTTTGCGACATTGTTGGATTCTATTGTTTATTGGATAGTGGTCTCGACTGTCTGCGAGCGCTTGCCAGATGGGGACTGATGATCACAGGGTTGTACTGGCCGTACGGGTTCGCGGCAGATGGGGGGATGGTGCAGATTGTCTGTGGAGGTTCTAAGATCTCGTCATCGTGATATGACACTTGCTACACATGTACTCCGTGCCAGATCTGGAGTTTCATAACATCGGGGGCTGGAGGGCGATCATTTCGTTGTGGAAGGAACGCAGATATGGCAGGAACAAGCCTGGAGGTCATATTTCATAGTGGCTTCCATAGCAGTCAGCCGTAAGAGCCCATTCGACAGCGCTCGCTACCTGTATTTAGGACTCTGTTTGACAATGTTATTCACGGCTTGACTCCGGCAGCATGTCTGAGTCTGAACTGACCAAGATAAAGATCAATCGTCTCATTTGATCTCTTGATCATGAACCATCATCCACTGACAGAGATTCGCCGCCGCCTACTACAGTATTCAGCCATCATTGCCGGTATCATTGTTGCTGCAGCAACTGAGCTTATTGAGAGTAGTGTTAGAAAGGATCCGGAGCCTTATCATACTTCAATTCTCACTGGGGAGGGGTGGGTTATGGAGCTCGTTCTTGGACATCCAGACCGCATCCGTTGTGAACTTGGCATGTCGACTCACACCT